>OX246738.1:93379310-93407698 GCA_945910005.1 Isoperla grammatica
AAAAAAAAATACAATTACAATATAAATAGTCATGATATATTTGTATTACTCGGCGTATAACTTGCTAAATATGCTAATATATAGCTAGCTTATAACTAAAATAAAGCAATTTACAACCATGGAAAGCTGCTGGCGAGGAGACGAAAATAATTTTTGATCAATTAAGGGTCCAACTCGATCTTTGCACCTCGTTTTCTCAATTCAAACTTTTAAGCCGTTTACATTTAATACTTGTAAATATAAATCATTCATTGTAGTAATTTTTACAAGGTTTTTGACAGAGAATACCTTTTTATAGATACAAAACAAACATATTGTTGATATTGTCGTTTGACAGTTAGACAGTTGACACTTGGATTTATATTTATATAAGTCTGTCGTCCCTTTAATGTATGGCAAATAGGCAGTATACTTGGGTGGTTCTACTGGTTCTACTTGTGACGACAGACTCGATCAGTCAACGGCTTCGCCGAGAAAACATACGGACGATTTTTAATACCGAGAAGAAAATTGGCGAAATGGTGGGAACTTGTAAGGATGTGATTCCTTTAGAAAACAAAGGAGTATATGAGATACCCTGTAATGGCTGTCATCACAGTTACATTGGTCAAACAAGTAGAAAATTATCGCAGCGAGTTCAAGAACACCGACTTGCTGTGGACCAAGGCCAGTCAACGTCATCTCTAGCACAACATACAATAAAGGAAGGACATAACATTAACTTTGCCGGGGTACGGCTTCTTGCTTCAGTGGACAATCTTCGAGCGAGGTTAATCCGGGAAGCAATTGAGATTGAGAAGCGGCCTCATAACCTGAACAAGCGAGATGACGCTCAAAGACTACCTTCGGCTTGGAAACCGATTGTGGCTAACCTTAAAGTCCAGCAGGTGTTCCCAGCCATCAATCAGCCTGTTGCTGACCATTCTCAGAGACAAAGAGTTCCAGCAGTGTCTCAGGGGGGTCCCATAACCAGAAGCAAATTCAAGGAGCTTGCTAGAGCAGCTACCCAGTGATGTATCGCTGTGGCAGTGTTTTCGTTTTTATATGCAAGTGTTTTTTGGTTGTTGTGGTTTTTTATTTATTTGTTTTTGTATATTTGTATGTCTTGAAAAAGACGACGCTAAAGTCGTCGAAACGTTGACTTATCATTAAAAATAAAATTTAGATTGGTTTAACCGTAAAATGTATCCTTTCTTTACATATTGCAACCAACAAAGTCTGAGAAATCATATATATATATATATAACACTTCAATAACTCAATTTAGGCCTAAGGATATCTTTAGGAACTTATACGGTTGTTTTAGTTGTCGCCATTAAAGTGCTGCTCTAGGTCTTCAAGAAGACCGTGGTAGGATTTTTTGTGTCATATGGTTGGCCGTGTTATTTTTACCAACAATATTAAACAATACTGGCAACAATGGTAGACGCCTTCTATATAGTGTGGAATTAATTTGCAGCAGCACTTCGATGGCATCAAATTTCAAGATGTCACCGCGCACAAATTTCCTCTAAAACAACCGTATAGAGTTTTCTTTTTTTTTTTAAGTTTCGATCTTGTATAATATCATAAATTGCATTTTTCAATAATTTGTACTCTAAATTAAAAGTCAATCCTTTTTGAATCGGTAAGTAACTAATGATTGCCGACAGGATCCTAAGGATTAACCAAAGAATACAGAACTCGTATCAGATATTTATTTGGCATGTATCTCCTCGCCTACATTTCAATTGCCGCGTTGACACAACTCGACCAAACACTATTATACGCCAGAGTACAATAGGAAGCAATACAAAACTTGTAATAGTATCATATTATTTAACAAAGACAACACACTACAAAACACAATTCCATTAATTCAATATAATCCTAATAATTCAATGAATCCCCAAAAATTTCAAACCGGTAAAAATACGTCTTCAATGAATCTCTCGGGACACCGGTACAAGTGTTCCGATTACGGTACTGTACCGGTCAAACCGGTACGTCTGGTCACCTTAGGGCCGGTTTTTCAATCAGTTTTGTAATCAGTGATTAGATCAACCAGAGCTATAACCAACTTGAGAATGCTGTGATACTGTTAGTAACCAATTATCAAACGTCTCCTAATTACTCTTATCAAATTGATAGAATTCTTATTCCAGTGACTTTAAATTCGTATGTAAACCACATTGTATAAACGTTCAAATCAGCAATATCATACTATTTATATACAAACTAATAAATAGCTGTAATTTATGTTGGTCAACATGTGTATTTTGATGCAATAGTGTTTTGTTCAGGTAAAAAAACACACCTTTCAACAGTGATTTGAAATAATTTGGTACAGACAGATCATTGTTGTCTAAACACTGGATGGACCATCAATTTACCAAAGGCTGGTTAGGTACTTCCACGGCCTCTTTTAGGTTGCATAATTTAATATCTTTGTGAGCTTGACAAATGACTTCACTCATCTCAAGCAATAATAGCCAACCAGGAAAACATATACATACACTATTTTATTTCCTAATTATCAAACATGCAGGCTTATGAATTCAATAAATTAAAACTAAGTTGTGCTTTTTAAAAATTGTTATCATATAGACCTACAAAATTAGTTTGAACTAAAAAAAAAAAACATTTTTAATATGTTTGGGTTGCATCTACATTTTACATTGACAATGTTGGTAAAAGCCTTGGTTACCCCAACCACTGATTAAAAAGCTGATTGAAAAACCGGCCCTTAGTGATGTCGGAAGAAGGAGCAGTGTTAGAAAGCGGCGATGGGTCATCTACCTTGTCTTCCTGCTTGTCGGTGTCGTCAGGTTTGCTCTGCACAGAAGAATGGCACAGATGCCGCTCAGAGTCGATAAAAGAATGCTTCGACCACCATATCACTCCTCAAAGTAAAAGAACACAGTCACAACCGTCTGTAAGTCTGTACCATGGTCTGTACCAAAGTTAGGGTACGGTCCGAAACCTGCTGAGAATGCTTTGCCCCTAGCATTCTCCAGCACGTTAAATACTTACGGAACACTTCAAGCATAGGCATGGCTGTTTAGGCCGATCAGGCGCAAGGTCGTTTTGCCACGCCCACTACATTAGCTGTCAAACAGTTTAGTAAAATTAAAAAGGTTGATAGAGGCGTAAGTCAAATCAAATAAATATACTAGGCTCTAATACATGTGCAAACATGCCGCCAAAAACCACCTTATGCTGGAGATGCTTAACTGAAAACCTCGGGCACATTGAGCGTGCTGAATATGCTCACGAATGAGGTTTCGGAACGCTGGGTAAAGCACATTCAATAGGTTTCGGTGCGGGCCAAGCATGCTTTAAGCATTCTCAGCAGGTTTCGGACCGTACCCATAGTAAGTTACGGTCTGATTTTGTTTTTACGTGTTGGTAGCCATGTGTTTTGACAGCTACTTCGGGCAGCTTTGACTCGCTTCCGCTAGGCAGAGACACCGGTCGATAGGCTGTGTGCTCTCAGTGAGGTTGTAATTTCAATGACAGCTGTAGGAATGGCACACATTTAAAGGGATAAAATACCTGAAGTAAAACACGACAGTTGATTAATCTACCGGTTTACAATAATTTCTTATCTACTGACTACTTTCTCTATACTAACGTAACAAATTAATGTAATTAAAAATACTTATGTAATTATATGATTGTATTACATGTATGTACTCTTGATGGAGAATAAAAAAACAAACAAACAAACAAACAAGCCCTACGTATATCAGACACGTTCCAACCGATTTAACGGAAACGGTTTGGGCCAAACTGGTTTGGGAAGCGTGATATACACGTCGGTTTAGACCCAAAAAGATTTGATTTCCAATCGGTTCACAAGGCGATTTGGAGTTATGAAACCGCTTGACATTAGCCTGCTATACACGTCAAAGCGATTCCACAATGCGCGCGCAGGAAGAGCCTACTTGATTTAAATTATTTTGATCACACAAGGCCTTGCTTCCGATCCTGGACGTCGACGAGCGCTAGCGCCAGCGCCGAATCGAGCGCTCGGCGCTCGATTTTCATGGCGATTCACGACATCACAATCACTTCCGGCAACACAGTTTCCGGCACACTTCGTTTTGACAACAACATGGAAGGAGACGACGATACGGTTTACGAGTTGATTATAAATGAAGTACAGAAATACCCGGCTTTATACGACTTTCAAAGTAAATTGTACAAGAGTCATAATAAAGATTTAATATGGAAAAAAATCTCAGGAGATTTGAACATCGACGGTAAGTTAATTTTATCGACATAAATGAGTGCATACATAACCTCACTCAATCTAGACTAGGCCTAGCTAAACCTTTGAGTAGGGCTAGCCTAGGCCTATATGTAATGCTTAAGACCATAGCGTATTAATGAAATAATCCAACACAGAATTAATAACAATCTTCGTCGTCTTCTCCTTCGTATTTCACGCAAACGAATTATTTCAGCCTGATTAAGAAAGCGTACCATCTTGAAATCTTCCCTACAGCGTTCTGTCACTGTCAAAATGACAAATTCCCGCGTTTTAATGCATTTCGTTCAGAATATAGGTGGCGGAGAACGGAAACGGTACACAAGCGCCGAGAAGCGCCGGCAACAGAAGTTGGATTCAACCAACTTGGGCGCTTCAGAGCGCTTCGAAGCGCCGCTTCGCCCTGATTGGTCGGATCATCCACTTCCGGCGCTCGGCGCTCGTCAACGTCCAGGTAAGCCGGATTCACGTCCTTGCGCTTCCAAGCGCAAGCGCCTTTTACCGCCAATCACGAAACAGCGCTCCCGAGCGCGAAGCGCGAGCGCCGAATTCGCCCGATGTTGGATTTTAGCGCTGGAAGCGCGCGCTTGTGTGACAGAGAGAGATATATAAATGAGGTTATGTGGCTACTGTTTTGTTTACTTTCGTGACATTTGGGTACAACAATACAAACGATGGCAGAAAGGAACAAAAGCCGAAGATGTATCATCATGCAATTGTAAATGAAAAATAGCATTTATGCTAATAATAAAGATACTACTACAAAAACAAAGGATCTTCCTAGACGATAGGCCTAGGCCTACTCGGCGCTGGCTGGGGTGTTCCCTACCTAGGCTAGGGCCTTTGAGGTTAGGGGCGTTCATGAATTTTACTCATCATCTTAATGTCGGTATCTTGATACCTGAATCCAGGCGTTATCCCGCATTGATCTACTTTTTTAACTGGGACACGTTACATCCCACAAACACGGAAAACACTGAATTTTCCCCACAAGCGCTTCGAGCTCTCGGCATCCATGATGAGCGCGATGTAATGACACCTCCGTGACGCTAGCGCCGCGCTCTAGAAGCGCTCTGGGAGCGCTGGCGCAAGGACGTGAATCCGGCTGTAGTGAAACAAGCAATCTTATTAATTCACTGCTTTCTAGATGTGTCACTTTCAAACCGGTTTCAGCTGGGTTTCGCGAAACCAATTCGAGTTTGCTTGATATACGGGAAGATATCAAACCGATTCCTTTCAAACTGTTTTGATCAAATCGGTTTGGACTGCCTGATATACGTAGTAATTACACATGCAAGACGAGTGTCCGACATAGGTATAGGCTGTGTTGCATTCATTGAGTGTAGAAATGTTGTTGAGACTGTACGGCAGGTCCTGGCCCTACCTGAACATAACATGTGTAATTGCTACACATGCAAGACGAGTGTCCGACATAGGTATAGGCTGTGTTGCATTCATTGAGTGTAGAAATGTTGTTGAGACTGTACGGCAGGTCCTGGCCCAGCCCCCTACCTGAACATAACATGTGTAATTGCTTCACATGCGAGACGAGTGTCCGACATAGGTATAGGCTGTGGTGCATTCATTGAGTGTAGAAATGTTGTTGAGACTGTACGGCAGGTCCTGGCCCTACCTGAACATAACATGTGTAATTGCTACACATGCAAGACGAGTGTCCGACATAGGTATAGGCTGTGTTGCATTCATTGAGTGTAGAAATGTTGTTGAGACTGTACGGCAGGTCCTGGCCCAGCCCCCTACCTGAACATAACATGTGTAATTGCTTCACATGCGAGACGAGTGTCCGACATAGGTATAGGCTGTGGTGCATTCATTGAGTGTAGAAATGTTGTTGAGACTGTACGGCAGGTCCTGGCCCAGCCCCCTACCTGAACATAACATGTGTAATTGCTACACATGCAAGACGAGTGGTATAGTCTGTGTTGCATTCATTGAGTGTAGAAATGTTGTTGAGACTGTACGGCAGGTCCTGGCCCTACCTGAACATAACATGTGTAATTGCTACACATGCAAGACGAGTGTCCGACATAGGTATAGGCTGTGTTGCATTCATTGAGTGTAGAAATGTTGTTGAGACTGTACGGCAGGTCCTGGCCCTACCTGAACATAACATGTGTAATTGCTACACATGCAAGACGAGTGTCCGACATAGGTATAGGCTGTGTTGCATTCATTGAGTGTAGAAATGTTGTTGAGACTGTACGGCAGGTCCTGGCCCAGCCCCCTACCTGAACATAACATGTGTAATTGCTTCACATGCGAGACGAGTGTCCGACATAGGTATAGGCTGTGGTGCATTCATTGAGTGTAGAAATGTTGTTGAGACTGTACGGCAGGTCCTGGCCCAGCCCCCTACCTGAACATAACATGTGTAATTGCTACACATGCAAGACGAGTGTCCGACATAGGTATAGGCTGTGTTGCATTCATTGAGTGTAGAAATGTTGTTGAGACTGTACGGCAGGTCCTGGCCCTACCTGAACATAACATGTGTAATTGCTACACATGCAAGACGAGTGTCCGACATAGGTATAGGCTGTGTTGCATTCATTGAGTGTAGAAATGTTGTTGAGACTGTACGGCAGGTCCTGGCCCTACCTGAACATAACATGTGTAATTGCTACATATGCAAGACGAGTGTCCGACATAGGTATAGGCTGTGTTGCATTCATTGAGTGTAGAAATGTTGTTGAGACTGTACGGCAGGTCCTGGCCCAGCCCCCTACCTGAACATAACATGTGTAATTGCTTCACATGCGAGACGAGTGTCCGACATAGGTATAGGCTGTGGTGCATGCATTGAGTGTAGAAATGTTGTTGAGACTGTACGGCAGGTCCTGGCCCAGCCCCCTACCTGAACATGTGTAATTGCTACATATGCAAGACGAGTGTCCGACAAAGGTATAGACTGTGCTGCATTCATTGAGTGTAGAAATGTTGTTGAGACTGTACGGCAGGTCCTGGCCCAGCCCCCTACCTGAACATAACATGTGTAATTGCTACACATGCAAGACGAGTGTCCGACATAGGTATAGGCTGTGTTGCATTCATTGAGTGTAGAAATGTTGTTGAGACTGTACGGCAGGTCCTGGCCCTACCTGAACATAACATGTGTAATTGCTACACATGCAAGACGAGTGTCCGACATAGGTATAGGCTGTGTTGCATTCATTGAGTGTAGAAATGTTGTTGAGACTGTACGGCAGGTCCTGGCCCAGCCCCCTACCTGAACATAACATGTGTAATTGCTTCACATGCGAGACGAGTGTCCGACATAGGTATAGGCTGTGGTGCATTCATTGAGTGTAGAAATGTTGTTGAGACTGTACGGCAGGTCCTGGCCCTACCTGAACATAACATGTGTAATTGCTACATATGCAAGACGAGTGTCCGACATAGGTATAGGCTGTGTTGCATTCATTGAGTGTAGAAATGTTGTTGAGACTGTACGGCAGGTCCTGGCCATACCTGAACATAACATGTGTAATTGCTTCACATGCAAGACGAGTGTCTGACATAGGTATAGACTGTGTTGCATTCATTGAGTGTAGAAATGTTGTTGAGACTGTACGGCAGGTCCTGGCCCAGCCCCCTACCTGAACATAACATGTGTAATTGCTACACATGCAAGACGAGTGTCTGACATAGGTATAGGCTGTGTTGCATTCATTGAGTGTAGAAATGTTGTTGAGACTGTACGGCAGGTCCTGGCCCTACCTGAACATAACATGTGTAATTGCTACATATGCAAGACGAGTGTCCGACAAAGGTATAGACTGTGCTGCATTCATTGAGTGTAGAAATGTTGTTGAGACTGTACGGCAGGTCCTGGCCCAGCCCCCTACCTGAACATAACATGTGTAATTGCTTCACATGCAAGACGAGTGTCCGACATAGGTATAGACTGTGTTGCATTCATTGAGTGTAGATATGTTGTTGAGACTGTACGGCAGGTCCTGGCCCTACCTGAACATAACATGTGTAATTGCTACATATGCAAGACGAGTGTCCGACATAGGTGTAGACTGTGCTGCATTCATTGAGTGTAGAAATGTTGTTGAGACTGTACGGCAGGTCCTGGCCCAGCCCCCTACCTGAACATAACATGTGTAATTGCTACACATGCAAGACGAGCTCAGGCAGTCACAGTGTGACTCAGACGGCGCCGACAGTCTGATATACAGGTAGGCACCCTCTCCCCCTCACGCGGGGGTCACGTGCCGATAATACAATCATATCAGACTAAAAATAAAAAGTGCATCACGATTTGCCGCCAGTTTATTCGGAGCCAGCAAACCCTCATAATAAGTCTGAGATATTCCCTATGACGTAGTCACGGAGTAGCCACTATGGCTATGCTTGATAAAAATAGACAGAATTGTCGGGATGACTCACAGCCCCAATAGGGGATATATGTTAAAACATTTGCATTTATTCTTCTTAATCTCTCAACAATCACTGGAGTTAGCAAGGCATTTCAATCCGATTTGAACCGAACCAGTTTGAGTTCAAACCGGGTTGAACTACCTATTTATCACGCATATTTGAAGCTGCTTTCAACAAATCAATTCGTAAGTGAATTGAAATCAAATCTCCCGCTTAAGCCTTCTAGATTTTTTTTGGTTGACAATAGGAATCTTAGTAAGTTGATATACAAGGCTCATATCCGTGTAAGAAGGCAGTGCAGTGCGCGCGCAGCTCTGCAGTCGCTGCAGTCGGTTTGACGTATTTATCAAGGGTTTTCAATGCGATTTGATACTTTCAATTCAATTGATCAACTGGATTGAAATGAAACCGATTTGGCCCAAATTCGATACGATTACCAAGGGTTTCAAATCGGTTTGACTCGAAGCGATTGCACCACGCCGGTTTGAAATGCCTTGCTAACTCCAGTGTATCACTGCAATGGGGCTTTGCACTGCCACATTCTTCCACTCGCAGCGCTAGCGTAGTGCCAGCCCTCAGACAAGGTCTACTTGATCTCCGCATAACTTAGCCATGAAAAAAGGACTGATTTACCCATCCAGGAGGCTCTGGACTTGAGCTCGAACTATGGTGGCGCTACTTCTATTCCAATGTCTTTGGCAAAATGCTGCCATCACAGCCTGCTGGATGGGTCAAGTAGACCTTGTCCGCGCTGATTTACCCATCCAGCAGGTCATGGATTTGGGCTTGGACGGTGGTGGCGCATTCTACGTCAAGCTTTGCGTGCAAAGCCCCATTGACCAGTTTCCTTAACAGCGCTGCGGCGAGTTTTGGAAGCTCGCATATGACATAGATAACATTGAAGACATAGGCGAAAACCCACTTATCTCGCTCTAGCTACGAAAATAATTTTTTTAGCGGGAGACTTATTTGAAGGCGTTTATAGGAACTACAATTCTACGTATTTTGAAAGTATTACGAAAAATCTACATGCAGCGATGAGGGAATTATTGATCGTAAATGATCTTCTTGCGTGTGGCTGCTGCGCGAATCTCGCCTCTAAGGCGTGACCTTCTGTCGTATGAACAGGCTGGGACGTCGCTGGTGTGCGTTAGGTCGACTAGCGAGATTTGAGTGAGATGCACATTTCAAACGAACAAGCCGCGCCAAGAAACCATTGTACAACTAGCAAATATGAAAATAGAACCTATCAACACGCTCATTGGATCTGATAGATCGGCGAATGGTGTACATCACCAAGCAAGTGTATTTTTTTCTTACGGTTGATTTCTTAATATGACAAACTGGTAATATAGCACTGAATTTAACATTCCGCCTCGATATGGTTATCACTTATTTGTATAATTCATTTTTTAACAAATGCTGTATACATAGCCTACCAGACGTTTGTGAGAAGTTTAAAAATAATAAATAATTACACTTCATTTGTATATGATTTCCAAATCCCGAACCTAATATTGCACATTTAAGTCAACTTGACGCGCCGATCTGTCAGATCCAATGAGCGTGGTTCTATTTTCATATTTGCTAGTTGTACAACGGTTTCTTGGCGCGGCTTGTTCATTTGAAATGTGCATCTCACTCAAATCTCGCTAGTCGACCTAACGCACACCAGCGACGTCCCAGCCTGTTCATACGACAGAAGGTCACGCCTTAGAGGCGAGATTCGCGCAGCAGCCACACGCAAGAAGATCATTTACGATCAATAATTCCCTCATCGCTGCATGTAGATTTTTCGTAATACTTTCAAAATACGTAGAATTGTAATTCCCATAAACGCTTTCAAATAATTCTCCCGCTAAAAAAATTATTTTCGTAGCTAGAGCGAGATAAGTGGTTTTTCGCCTATGTCTTCAATGTTAACTATGTCATATGCGAGCTTCCAAAACTCGCCGCAGCGCTGTTAAGGAAACTGGTCAATTCTTCTCAGTAATACTGAACTATTATAACATAATATTAAACCTTTTATGTTCGACGTTATCTACATAAATGTATTGCTAATTAAATTAATGCAGACATACGAACATTATAGCTAATTCCAATACAGAATTCATTATTCAATTATGATTACATATTTTTTAAACTCACACCTATACATAAATATATTTTATTGTGCACATGTATTTGTTTTAAATATACCTTATCTTAATGAAATACTTTATACTAGGAAAACGCTCTGTTTGACGCGTTGATAAGCGAGCGCGTCCATATCTACGAACGCTCTGGCGAAAAGATCTCAAAGCTAATAAAAACAACAATTAACAACAATTCAAGAATGCACATTGCAAAAAATTTTCTAATTCCCATAGCTATTATAATTCCCGATATTGTTGAATGCAGTGCCATGTGCGTTGCTAAGAATATTCTTTGTCATGTTTTCGCCGCGGTCCGCCACCGTTACTAACAGTTATTGACAGCAATAGAAATGTAATTTCTGCCTCTAATACGTATCCAATCGCGTCTAAATTAGTATATTCGTGACCGGATGAAAATGTACTACAAGATAGCCACCTCACATTTTGCTGTTACTGTTTTTCAGAAAAATATTTTCGAGTAACTTTTGTGTAACTTTGCCAATATTGATCAGATAGCCATTAAATGAACCTATTCGTAACCGGAAAAAGCTTTAAAAAAATATGGCCATCTCACATTTAGCCGCCATTTTGTTTCCGAAAAATATTTTGCAGTAACTATGGTGTAACTTTGTAACTTTTCAAACGATTTTGCCTCAAAACTATACACCTTCAATCCACATCGAGGCTTGTGGATGGTCCAAATTTCAAGTTGATCGGACTTTCCGTTCGACCGCTATCGACGGACATAAAAACAAAAAAAACAAAAAAAACAAACAGAATGAAGTGCCGTTAGAGTCTAGTACGGTACAAAAAAAAAAAAAAAAAAAAAACAGAACGAAGTGCCATAAGAGTCTCGTGGAAACGCTCGCTTCGCTCGCTTAATTAAATAACTATTTTTGTTATTATATAAATTAATTCTTTAAATCTTTAACATTTCGGATTTATCATCGTTAGCTGCGTTAGTCGTTAGGGCTATAGACAGTTATAATATGCACAGTGGCGGCCCGACCATACAAATTTGGGGCCATGGCCCCGCGAGCGTTAAGGGTTGGGTGGGTGGGTGGGTGTTTGGGTGGGTGGGTAGGTAGATATAGTTGGTCGAAACCATAAATTAAACAGGTTATTGTAAACCAAAATGAGTTGTAAAGAATATGATAATGCGTATCTACAGAATACTAATACAGAAACACATCTCATACAACAACTTGGCGTTAAATAGAGAACAAAATCATCTTTCCTTAAAAGCCAAAACGATTTACAAACAAAACATTCTAATTGCGCGCTTAAAAGAAAATAGAGAGCCGTGCCTGTAGCGAGCGTCATATTACTGTCCACTCCTAATGGACTACCCTAATGATACTATCTTGTGAAAAAGACATTAAGATCGACATCGACGCTGCAATTGATGAATTCGCTTCCAGGTCTATACTGCTCTCCAAAATTCTGCTGTTTAAATAAGTGTCAAAATCATAGTGCTCCTTCTGTTTGACCAACTTGAATACTTTGCCATATTTATGAAAATATCAGAGTTTTCATGAGTGAACTTTTAACCTGCGTCTAACATTACGAAATATAGACCTGCACCAACATGAAAGAAATATTATCATAGGCGTAGTGCCATTGTGTTTATAAAATACCATTAACTTTTTTCATAATCAGGTAAAATCAGATTTAAGTTTAGCAATGTCATTTGTAAATATTAATCATATTCATTTTGTTACGCCGATAGCTTAAGTTTCGATTTTTAAAGGTGTGTATAAAACGTGAAATAACCACCTCTGGTGGCCGTGGCATCGCCTTACAACCCTCCTGACTTCGAATCTTCACCCCATCCCATTACGCCATTATGAATACTGTCTAGAATACCTAAATGCGTATACTGTTAAAATCCAGTTATCTTGTTAGATCCCATATTAATTGTCTACAATAAATGAATAATCAATATATTACACAACACGAATAAAATTAATAATTTAGAATTTAAATAAGACTATGTATATTGGTGAAGTCAGTAATCGTATTTGGCGCTTGCTTACTGTCGGCTCACCAACGTTTCAATTATGTTTTTAATAACACATTTGTGTTAATTAACAACATATAATTTTATGTAAACAACTTTTCTTTTCATTTAATTCTAAACTAATAACGTGTTATGAACATTTTTCACCCCTCCCTCTTATTCCTATTCAATTTCAAAGAATCAAAAATATGAAATTATTTAAGAGCCATGCATCCATGCATGACACTTACAATGGAAGAAAACCTGAAAAGCAAACACGAGTTATACATTTCCAGACTGCCTCTACTCCTCTACAAACGCTTAAAACCATATTAAAAAAACTCTATACAAAATTTTCGCCTGAGGCGCTGTTGTGGGGGGCATCCCCCCCACACCCTCCATTCATTCGCACCCAAAGTCGATTTCCACGCAGTCGGTGGTGGGTGGTAAATGCTACGAATTTGGCCCCGGGCATTTCAAGGAGGTCGGGCCGCCACTGAATATGCATGTGTCCTACTGGTGTAGTACCGGGTATTACCACACTAAATTATATAATAATATATAAAAAAAATCATTTTTAAAGGTTAACAAATGCAACGTTTAATTTCAATATTAATATCAGATAAAATCTAAAAAAAATCATATACAGGATAGCAGACATGTATACATTTTCACATTTTTAAACGAGCGAAGCGAGCATCTCCATTAGACTTCTATGGCACTCGTTCTGTTTGTTTTTGTTTTGTTTTTTTGTCTCGCGATAGCGGTCGAACGGAAAGTCCGATCAAGTTGAAATTTGGACCATCCACAACCCTCGATGTGGATTGAAGGTGTGTAGTTTTACAGAAAATCGTTCCAAAAGTCAAAAAATTCCACCCGTTACTGTAAAAGATTTTTATGAAACAAAACGGCGGCAAAATGTGAGATAGCCATATTTTTATAAAGATGTTTCCTGTCACGAATATGCTCGCGGTGTGGTGATCTATTAAGTATTCGCAAAGTTACACAAAAGGTACTCGAAAATATTTTTCTGTAACACTGTTAACAACTAAATGTGCGTTGGCTATTTATAGTAAATTTTTGTCCGGTCACGAATATACTAATTTAAACGCGATCTGATACGTATTAGAGGCAAAAATTATGTTTCTACTGCTGTCAATAAGTGTTAGTAACGGTGGCGGACCGTGCTAAAAATACCATACGAAATGACAACGAAAATTCTAGCAACGCACATTGCACTGCATTCAACAATGTTGGAAATTAAAAAAAGTTTGCAATGCGCATTCTTGTATTGTTGTTAATTGCTGTTTTCACACTTTTATCTTTATCTCTTACATTGAACAATGACGATAGCTTTGAGAACTGTTCGCCAGAAAGTTCGTAGACATGGACGCGCTCGCTTATCAACGCGTCACCCAGAGCGTTTTCCTAGTTATATTACATATTACATAATACATAGATAACATAAATACACTCCCTTACAGTACTGAATGGCAGAAGAGTAGTAAATCATAAAAGTCGTGTGTCGAGTGTGGACCTTCCTCTCCGTCATTCAGTTATTATAATTGTATATAATTTACAAGTAAACAAACCATAAACAACATTTTTGGAAAGATAATTACAAATTAGAGTTAATTAAAAAAATAAATTAGAAATTAGGGGTGTATCCATGTACGACCACGCACTGAATAATACCGTAACAACAACATAAAATTACAAGGGGGCATAAATGGGTCACACTCACATACGATGCCTACGCCTAGTGTTATCAGCAAAGGTATAATTCTTGTTCAAATGACGATGACGTCGGAAATGTTTGTAGTTAAAGATCGGTTTTCACACTTTCCGGATACCTTTACGTCAAAAACCGCAGCAAATTGTCATGTTTTAATTATATCTCATAAATGGACCTCGAAATCGATCTGTGATTTGGTAAGCCCTACAAACCGAATGATAAATATACTTAAGATTAGAATCAGTATGACTGCTATACCTATATTATTAAATTATTAATGAGATAGGTATCACAGTCATACTTAGGCTGTGTCAGTTCACTTGGATAAGTAGTGTCCAAAGCTCGTGTATGGCTAGTGGGTAGCAGGCCACCTAGCAGGCTAGTGGCTAGTAGGTAGCAGGCTAAATCACATTGGGACAGGGCATGATTATCATGTACAGTATACTTATCATTCAGTTTGTAGGGCTTACCAAACCACAGCATTCTTATTTTTTAGATTTTCGATTTCGAGGTCCATTCTTGAGATATAATTAAAACTACAATTTTCTGCAGTTTTTGACGTAAAGGTATCCTTCGCTCAAGATTTATGATTTTGTTCATCGAATGTGTTTTCCGAGCTGCTTTAATAGGATCGCCACCATTGGCCGGATTTATAAAAGGTCACCTCTCATTGGCTGGGCTAAGAATTTTAGGAATAAGAGCTAACAAATTGCTATAGGATTTCAACTTCCGTTCTAGTTATGTGAAAGCCATGATGCTATACAGGCTTAATTGTTAACCCATAAATCTTTTGGGCTTGATGCACAGTCAACCTTTAAGTATGAGATTTGTTGATATGGAATTATTTAATTACAAGCTATTATCCATAAGACAATGTCCATAGCAACCATAAACAAATACTTGAACCGACTGTGAATCTACAATCTTGTAGCCTTGTAGAATTTTGTAGCCAAGCTTAGGAAAGGGTTTAAACCCAACTTAAGAAGATATGTAGTTGTTAGTGATAATTGATAAATAATTTTTGTAGTATATATTATTATACATATATGAATATATCGTCTTTGCGGTATCAAGCCCCATCGGATAAGTGTTCGGTTCAGAAAAGAACCGGTTTTCGACGTTTCGGCAGGTATAGTCCCGGTACCCAGGGAAGTCACATGCCGTTGATTGGTTCATTGAATCATTAGTAACAGTCCGCGCCTTCTCACGACGTGGTCGTGCGCGGACTACTTTTTTACGCCAATATGCGCCATATTGGAGGTGTCGCCACTCCTCGGCACGTGCTCACGGCCTACTAGACTTGACGATGTATTATCCCAAGGTCTACTTGATCTCCGCCTAGCGGAGGCTCGTTCGACGAGCCTCCGCTAGGCGGAGATCAAGTTGACTTTGTATTATGCGATGTCACATTTCACAAGCAGTGGTGCGCGGTAAATTGAAATCCTATCATGCGCAATCGTAAACGGGGCATCGTTTACTGTCCTTACCGCATGCATAAAAGTTTTTAAACACACTGTAGGAAAGGTAAAGGGCTGCTGGTTAAAAATATTTGCATTACGGATGGACCTGTGGATACTGAGATTTCGTGAAATGTATTTGGGTAGTGTGTTACACTTTTTATGGGCAACGTGCATTATGGTGAATTCACGACCTTGCGTTGCGCTACGCAACTTTGAACTTCGAAGTCCTAGCAACCAATCATGAGCATCATCAGTGCGCGACTGTGCGATGCTGCAAACATTGTTCTAGTTCAACTTTCCAACGCAATAACGCAAAGCAAAGCCTTCTTGATCCTCGCGGCATGTATGATCCGGGATACTCGGTTTAAAGCACAGCCTTCTCGAACGTCGGTTCAATCCAAGGTCCGTAAATCCCCTGGCGGGGACTCGTCAAACTCCCAAGTTTTTACATTGAGGTTTACCGAACCTCCGCCAGGAGATCGACGGACCTTGGGTTCAATCCACGCAAGGTCCACTTGATCGGAGATCAAGTAGACCTTGAATCCGCGGTTTGACCTGTCGAGAAGGCTATAGTTTAAAGCAAGGTCGTGAACAGATGATGAAGTCAACGCAACGCAACGCAACAAAGTCCAACGCTCAGCTCAGCGCAACGCAAGGTCGTGAATTCACCATTAAAGGCTTTTCACGATAAAAACTTAGTAGTAAACTTTAACTTAAACGTAGACGCTAGGTCTTCATAAACTCATTTAATAACGTTTCGTCAAATAAATTCTGAGCATGTTTCGGCTCCATTTTCGATTTAGCTAGCCTAGGCCTTGCGGCTGGCGCTGATTGATTCTTTCTTACTGTTAAGTTTATTTTTATTTTAAAGTTTGATCTTTCCAAACTTAACCGTAGCCCAAAACTAAGTTTAAGTTTTGGTCGTGAACAATCATGTGATCTTCCATAAGCCAAACCTTACTTTAAGTTGTAAGTTTACGGTTAAGTTTAATCGTGAATGGGCCTTTAGTATAAAATAGCTCTGCGCACAATATTTTAATTTTCTCGGTGTCATTTTATGCCGCGTACGATTTTGCATCCAAATAACAGGCCAATACACGTCTTCAGATGGTGAACTTATAGCAATTTTTCAGTCTCAATAGTCGTCAAAAAATTATCGTTACACAAGTGAATATTTCCAGTTACAATTTCCAAATAATCATTATTTACTCCAACAATTGCTAGTCGCTAGTCGAGGAATCAATAAATATACACTTACTAAAAGTATAATATAATACATTAAAACATACCCCCCCCCCCCCCCCCCCCCCCTCCTAAAACGAATGTTTTCATGTAACCACTAACCACACATTTCCTATTCTTCTATAGTACCGTTTTCTCCACCACCTACAGTTTTTCATTATGAAGTAATCATTCAATTTTTCGCTAGGTACATCAAATAAACACTTCTGCAACACATACTGACAAAATAATAAAAAGGAAAACTATCTATTGGAATAAAGTAGGGTAAAAAGTGTATTAAATCTAATTAAAACAGTAATGTGTTATTATTATGCAAGCCAATGAACAGACTGCAATTTTCATTTATTTCACATAAAATGAATTATATCTTACCACATTTGGAAAGAATACATAATTATAACATACCATTTTGGACACAAGTATTAAGAAACTGAATTGTTAAGAAACGGAACAAATAAATAAATAAATACATAAACACAAAGTAAAAAAAAATAAAAATATATTTCAATAAATAAAATAGTACAACGACAAAAATATGTGTAATAAATAAATACAAATAATAAAGCATCAAGACAATGGTCATCATCATCCATCGTAGTTTCCTGCTTCTGGCAGGGTCAGCTTAGGTTTCACAACCAAATGTTTCCACCTCTTCCTACAATCATACTTCCTCTACTTGCTGGGTAACGGTCTGAAATGGAAAGAAGAACCAATTGTAATTCGATTTTAATGCTGTATGGTCAACATAAAAATAACATCTTACAATCAACCAAATAGGCTAGGCCTACTGGATGTGGGACATTACTCAGACGTCCTTCAGAGATACTAACTCTTTACTATGACTGCGGCAGTTCGACCAGCCCAAGGAAGGTAGATTACCGAGGAGGGGAATTTGGAGAAGCAAGAACACACTAAACCTCTCACCCCGCAAAGTGAAGTTATAAAAGTGATTTGCACATAAAGACTGACATGTGCCAGCTGCAGCGTTCAGGTTATTGTGTTGGTTATAAGAAACAACAGCTGGAGGTATGCCATATTGGTGAAAAATGTGTGTGAAAGGAATGTAAATAGGTTATGCGAGGGGCTGGGTAGGCCTACACTGGGCTGACATCACCAGACCGGTGAGCCGGCCTAATGGCCGACTGTTTTAGCCATTTACACCAGTGAGATGGAGGGATATTTGGCAATTTTAAGTGATTTAAAAGGAAACAACTATGAACTAACGACACATATGAACCATATTATTATGGGTCCGATTTAGCAATTCATTAAATTATTGTGTCCATATAGATAGACTAAAGAATCTATTCACACATTCAGCTAATCTTTGAAATAATTTTAAACATGGTAGGCCTATGCACATTAATCATGTAAGTAGAGTTGAAACACTACAAGCCATGGTTGGCCTACACACAGTTATTGTGGCAACAGGGTTTGAAACATTTCAAGCCACGGTAAGCATGTTAATCGTGTCAATAGAGTTGATTTCACTTCAAGCAATAGGGAATGTGCATGAATTTTCTACAGCTCTGAAAGTACGTGGAATATATTGTTATTCATCTGAAGACATCAGAAACCTAATTTAAAAGTTTTAAAATTTACTTATTATACTTCTATAAATGTTCAAAGATTTTGATTATCTGTTTCCCGCACTATTATTTTTAAACGGTATGTGACCTTAGACCAGTAATATAGGTAGACGGAGCAAGCCGATGCTAGCGACCGGCCGCGAGTGAGACCAACATTGAGACCACGTGATGTGGGGACAGGATGCGCGGCAATTTGGTGAGGATGTACCCAGCACTATGGTCCCCGAGAGGGGTGCGGGGGGAGGTAGTGTAGTTTGACATACGTTACAGTAAAAAAATCATATCTTCGGATCGACTTAACTTACAAACACGTATTATAGCTTGTTGAAAAGATTAAAGTTTCTACTTTAATACTAGTTGGTTCTTAATTGATAATTGTTGTTAGAACAGTGCAATAATGCCGTTTTAGAAAACACCTGCAAAATCGGTAATTCATGAATATTTTAACTCAAAAATCGTACTAGAGTAACAATTAAACCACATTCAGTAACTGCATGAAAATACAGACGTCACCCCAAGGTAAAAGTTTTACTTTCTCTCGGGTGGACAGAGTTAAAAAATAATTTATGCAAAACTAATAATTATGGTATTTTATTTTCCGTATTGAAAAATTGTACATAAATACCACGGGAAGACATAGCCATTATATCACGTATTTCGGAGCATTTTTTATTTTTTGTATACGATCAACGGTTTTTGAGTGGCTGATGAATTACGTTTACGAAATTTGGAAAAAATAAGATGATCGAAGTTGACCGACAAGTAGCGCTTTCATGCAGGTAGCGGCAGTTTTAGAAACCACTCACTCGACACAGAACCGCGCAGCTGGACGGACAACATGGGTTCGGGCAAAGAAATTATGTTTTGGGTCGTTGTGAGGAAATCGGATGTTTGGTCGGCAACGTTCGTTCCAGCATGGCACCTTGCGGAATGAGACATGCTTAAACATAAAATACGGTTTACTTTGGTCAGTGGTAACATGTTGTGTTATAACTCATGGGTGACTGACTGCAATTTAGCATTTCTTTTATTGTGTACCTGAAACTGAACTGTAACTGAACACGACACATCTTAGGTTCAGACTGTGGTTCAGATATCTATCTATCCATCCATCCATCCATCCATCCATCCATCCATCCATCCATCCATCCATCCATCCATCCATCCATCCATCCATCCATCCATCCACCCACCCACCCATCCATCCATCCATCCATCCATCCATCCATCCATCCATCCATCCATCCATCCACCCATCGATCGATCTATCTATCTATCTATCTATCTATCTATCTATCTATCTATCTATCTATCTATCTATCTATCTATCTATCTATCTATCTATCTATCTATCCATTCATCCATCCATCCATCCATCCATCCATCCATCCATCCATCCATCCATCCATCCATCCATCCATCCACCCACCCACCCATCCATCCATCCATCCATCCATCCATCCATCCATCCATCCATCCATCCATCCACCCATCGATCGATCTATCTATCTATCTATCTATCTATCTATCTATCTATCTATCTATCTATCTATCTATCGTGTCCCGGTGATTCACGGTCTGCGAATCTGAGCAACTACCTGAACGTACTCGCCATTTCAACGATACTCCGGACCCTGCACAATGACGACCATCCACCGTTTCTGGACATTTTTCAACACAGACTAAATTACAGGTTGAATATAGAATATTTAAATGCAGTGCGTACGAACACTTTGGATATATTCCACGCACTGTGGCAACACAAACACGTGCTTTGTTAAGTCTGAATGATCTTTCCTTGTTTTATCCATTTTATTTGTCCTGCTTCATAAAATTTAACACGTTGTTTTCGTACCAAATATTTTAAACCCTTTAATTTAACACCTTGTTTTTGTACCTAATGTTTTGAAACTAATTTGTGTATGCACCTGCTGAATTGTACTCGTTAACTGATATGTAATTATTTGTATTTGTGAACCAACTTGTTCGAATAAATCAATCAATCAATCAATCAATCTATCTATCTATCTATCTATCTATCTATCTATCTATCTATCTATCTATCTATCTATCTATCTATCTATCTATCTATCTCGAAGTGGACGGACGTGTTTCACATCGGCTCCTGCGAATTGTTAATTATTTGCGAGTAAAAGTCGTGCGATAATTCCTAAACTTGTCTATACGATAGAGCTAGTGAAGATATATCTCTGTGTGTATCGTAAGTGGTTAAAAACAACTGTTTTTCGAAGTTAACAATCTTTTTGTGTGTTTTATGGTGATATGTGCATCATGCGTGTGCTCGCCATTGACTGACTTCACTCGAGGGGATGAAATATCACGCTCTGAACACATAGGCCCATCCTATTCGACCACACTCAGGCAAGATACTAATATACATTATCGTCTTTCGTAAGTGAAATGACTGAATAAGTATTATTTCAGTTAAATAATTACATAAATACATTTTGGATTCAGTTCTGATGCTATTGAAAACAAAAACCTACAACCACAGCCTTCTCGACGGGTCCTACAACAATCGATCTAAGTTCTTTGCTTTCAAAGAGCAACCATTCTCTCACAACCATTCCTATAAGTTCTTTGTTTCCAAAGCACTTCAGGAATTCTTTTAATGATCCAGTAAGCGGTGACCAACTAAGAATTGAATCATGTCAGTTTCACCGAAATTGGCAGTTATTATTGATAATCTCCCCGATACTTCCATCGATGACTACCTACAAGGCGCTCTCGAACTTGTTTCCGGTGACCAAATCACGCACGCGTCACGTGTGTCTGGCGGACGTGTTTGTATATTTCTGAAAACTGAAGCAGCTATTGACACGCTTATTCAGGACAATTTCATTACTGTCAAGGGCAACTACGTTCCTATTCGAAAATATTTTTCGTCTGCTACCAAAATCGTCCTTTCTAATGTTTTCCCCTTCATAACCAATGATATGCTGACTGAAAAACTTTCACAGTACGGTAATATTACCGGCCAAATACGCGACCTGTCAACAGGATCAAAGCTCACTGGTTGTTCTCATATCAAATCGTTCCGAAAACTGGCGTATGTTGTCTTTAGAGATATTTCCAAAGTGCCCGATGCTCTACACTTCGAGAAGGACAACGTCAAGGTAATTGTTTTCATTACTATGGAGGACGTGACGTGTCTTACGTGTAACGAGAAGGGACACGTCTCCAGGAACTGCAAGCAATCGACTCCTAAACAACCCAACCTTCAAATGCAGAACCCTCGTGTCGTTCCGTCGACATCCAACTTACCGTCTACTTTAAACTATCCCCCCTTGCCACCTGGAAAGCCCACCTTCGCTCAAACTGTGAGTGGCGCACCGCGTGAATCACTATCTCTCCGACCCTGCGTCCCTATTCTTCCTGCCGCGCCGGCCGGTAGTGACGGTGGTAAGACGGACCAACTGAATACCTCTTCTTCAATTCTAGAGGTCAAGGCCAAATCGTCACTGCAACGACTAGCTCAATACCACACAACAACCCTTCCACCGCCTCCTCCTCCTTCCGTTAAGGAGGTCGAAGAACCGTCTATCTCCTCTCCTATTATCGTAAACAAACCATTGAATAAATGTACACCTCTTCCCCTCCCGGAGGTTGAAGAACAGGAACCCACTATCTCTTCACCTGTTTTTGTGAACCAACCTTTAAACAAACGTTCACCTCCTCCCATACCGGAGGTTAAGGAACTGTCTCTGTCTTCTCCTACTGTCGCTCATCAACCGTCTTTCTCCTCGCCTATTGTTCTACATCAACCTTCAAACAAACGATCGCGACTTGACGATGACGCTCAGTCCGACTGTGAGTCTTTAGCATCAAACGACTCTTTTCTATCGGAAGAGTTTATGCAGTCAACTGATTCGAGAACCAAAGAAGGTTCTATAACATCGGACAACATTAAGGCTTTTCTTAAAAATGCGAGGCATTTTAAGAAAATTTTACCAATTGTTAAATCCTACTCTGACAATGTAGAATCGTTCTACGTGGAACTGGAAAAGACTGCTCAAAACACACATGACTTAAATTTAAAAAAACGGATTGCGCGGATATTGAAATCCATGGCCGCTGAATCAGGGTTTATACCCCAAACAAATTCTTAATCTTCTTTCAAAATGGTAAATTTTATGTCCTTAAACATACGTGGTATGAAAAGTGACATGAAACAAATCGCTCTTACAAATTTCCTCCGTAGACTACGATCTGACGTATTTTTTATTCAAGAAACAAACCTTTCTTCTTCCCCTACTTACGAATTTTTAAACAAAACCTACAACTTTGCAATAAACTCGGATGTCCAGAACAGCAGTGGCACTTTGATAGCGTCAAAAACGCCGTTCGACTCTACAAACATTCTTGTTCCCGGCTATGCGCAATGTGCTCAGCTTCAATTGGACGGACGACAATGCCACCTGGTTAATGTTTATCTACCCCATGACAACAACATCGCTGTACCGGTGCTGCTTTCACTCGACAGGTACCTCTCCAGTGTTCATCATAGCCATGTGGTTATATTGGGGGGAGATTGGAACCTTACCATTGACCCACTTGATCGTTCCGGCTGTGTGGAAAATCGTCGAAGTCTAGCACAGCGCCTGGCTACCATCCTGTCCAAAGAGAATTTACAAGACGTGTGGCGGACTTCGAACCCTCGAGAGCTTGCATACACGTATGTAGGCACTCACGTCCGACGCCCAAGAGCTCGTCTGGACAGGTTTTACATCCAGGCTTCCAACATTGGATTCGCGGTGCTGCCTAAAATAATACCGTCATTTTCGGACCACTGTTGTGTAGTGTTTTCTCTTGAACTCCCTCTCACCGTCTCTCATAAATCTCCCTATTGGAAGTTCAACAATATGCTCTTACAGGACACCTACTACACCTCAGTAGTGTGCGCGCTGATTACAACCTTCTCTGACAAGTGTAATGAAACCGATCCCTTCGTGTGTTGGAAAGGGCTAAAAAACGAAATAAGATTAGCCACCCAACGATACACAGCCCACCGTTTTCACGAGAAAACAAGCACGCTCAAAGATCTTGAGCGTAATCTTTACAATCTTAAATCTAAATCAAACTTGTCCGAGCAAGAATGTATTGAACTCAATGCTTGTGCCGCTCAAGTACGAAGAATCCACTACTCGGAAGCCCACGCCACTGCCGCTGTGGAGTCTGCCAACATGCTCCAATACGGTAATACTGCTACACCCTTTTTCTATCAGTACGGAATGGTGCACCACTCACCTACTCAACTTTCTTGTCTTGAAATTGGGGGTACTGTTTCGAAAGACGCTGCTGCTATTCGTACACATGTGCGAAAACATTTCCAGCAGCTATATTCTAACCCTGGAAACAACAATTTGAACGTCCCTCATCTTTTTGCCGACCTCCCGAAAATCTCCGACGCTGCTAGGAACAAGCTTGACGCCATGCCTACAGTTGCAGAGTTGCGGGTGGCTCTCGAACAATTAACAAAAGGAAAATCGTGTGGGTCAGACGGTTTGACCGTAGAATTTTACTTACATTTCTGGAACGTTATTCGCAAACTGTATTACAAGGTGTTCGAAACTGCAGTCGAACGTTCGACTCTACCACGATCTATGCAAATGTCAGTGCTTGTGCTTATTCCCAAGAAAGGTGATCGTGTGCAGATACAAAATTGGAGACCGATCTCACTTTTAAACACCGACTATAAAATAATTTCTAAAGCTTTAACTAACAAACTCAACTTAGTAATGGGTGACGTAGTACACTCTGACCAGACGTTCTGCGTGCAAGGCAGGTCACTGTTTTCCAATCTCCACCTTACTCGTGATACACTGGACCACTGTAACAGAAACAATCTGCCACTAGCTATACTATCACTTGATCAAACGAGCGCGTTCGATAGAGTCGAACATGACTACTTATTCAAAATCATGTCATCGTTTGGCTTCGGTTGTCGGTTTATGTCCTACATACGAATGCTGTACGCGAACGCAAGATGCTCTATACGAGTAAACTCTTCTCTTACTCCACCTATCCCTCTTCGTCGTGGAATACGACAAGGAGATCCTATATCCGGATGTTTGTACTCATTATCTATTGAACCATTCCTAGTTCTTTGCCGTAAAACTCTTGCACCTTACGGGCTTAAAATACCTGGGTCGAGGATACCCATTGTCACCTCAGCTTATGCCGACGATGCATATATTTTTCTAACTGATAATGGAGGTTTCGCTGAACTACACACGGCGTTCGTAACGTACGCGTGCGCTTCTGGTGCAAAGCTCAACTCGGCTAAATCTAACGGTCTCTTTTCGGGGTCCTGGCAGGGACGAACTGACAACCCTCTAGGTTTCCAGTGGAATAGTGATGGGCTCAAAGTTCTCGGTGTTTACTTTGGAAATTCTACACATTGGGAAACCAAAAACTGGACGACGCTGACAGAGACAATAAATCGCGGAATAGACCGATACTCTAAATGGAATCACACGACAATACGAGGAAGGAGAATTATCGCCAACCAACTATTAGGATCCAAACTTGTTCACGCGCTATCTGTTCTCCAACCCCCCAAAACGTTTATTGATACAATTCATACTAAATTAATTAAGTTCGTGTGGGGGGGGCAGACACTGGCTCAACCGCGCTCACGTCTTTGCCGAGCCTGGCGTAGGAGGTATCGGGCTCACGAACATCCAGTGCAAAGTTATGACTTTTCGACTACGTTTTCTAGCCAGTATTCTTTCACCCGACGCCGAAAGATCTCATCCATATGTGCTTCACGAACTGAATCTCCATAGGTACGCTGACGATTTCCACTCACTTGTACTCGAGCCAATTCGGAGTGACTGGTTACACAGGTTACAACCATTCTACAGGTCAGTACTGGAAGCATGGGATACGGTCTGCCCTGCCACAACGACCACATTAAACGCCGCTCTACGTGTGTTGGACGTAGACAATAGACGCAGACTCTACCAAACGTGCAGACAACGTGAACTACCTCTTTCGACTCTATCTGGACGATCTGAACTGGCACAAGAGGACGTGCATTGGAACCATGTCTACCTTTTCCCGACGACCAGCTTCGACGCCGACCTCTGCTGGCGACTGCTGCATGACGCAGTGGCATCGCCTGCCCGACTACACCGATGGGGGATCCGTGACTCTCCACAGTGCTTGTGGTGCACTTCTCCCGGCACCACTCTCCACGTTCTGTTTGAATGTTCTAAAGTAACTCCTTTATGGACCTTTGTTCGAGACATAATTACACGCCTTATTGGCTCAAGACATCTTTCGACGCTCGACCTTCTGCGAGGACTGGATTTTGAGCCTGCCGCCCCCGTGCAGTGGCAGTTGGCAAACTTCCTATTGAACCTCGGAAAATCTACTGTATTTCGGTTCATGCAGAAGAACTTTGAAGAACCAGGCGGTGATCCGTTGTGTATTATTAAAAATCGACTTTCCTACAGATTAAATCTGGAATATTTGAAGGCCGTACGAACAGACACTGTACACATTTATAACCGCACTTGGAGGTTCGGAGGAATTTTGTAAAATATTGTCATGTAGATGTGATTATCATCATTTTGTACTTTTATCTATACCTGATGTAAATTTCTCTGTTTAAGTTTCCAACACTGATGTAATATATTTTGACAGTTCGAATAAATCAAATCAAATCTATCTATCTATCTATCTATCTATCTATCTATCTATCTATCTATCCATCCATCCATCCATCCATGCATCCATCCATCCATCCATCCATCCATCCATCCATCCATCCATCCATCCATCCATCCATCCATCCATCCATCCATCCATCCATCCATCCATCCATCCATCCATCCATCTATCTATCTATCTATCTATCTATCTATCTATCTATCTATCTATCTATCTATCTATCTATCTATCTTTCTATGTATCTATCTATCTCTATCTATCTATCTTATTCTAAGATCGGATAAACTGAAACGTTACACGGAAACCTATTCGATGGTGATAAGTCTTGTTGCTATACTTCTTAATTATTGCAGTCATGCTATTCGATGAGTGATGATGAAGATGAAGGCCAATTACAAAAACCCTGATGCCTTATTCGGGATTTGAACCCACCCACGTCACTTGATTCATATGCTTAGGACCTGCGCTCCAACCACATGAGTCGCCGCAGACAGTTACTTTTTCGAGTTAGGATAGTAAACAGTTTGGTGAAGCGTGGTCGTAAAACATGTCATATTGTGATAACTATTTTAGTCTCTAATAGGAATACCAAAGATATTATTATATACGTATGGATACGGATACGGTACCTAAAAAGTAAAAATCTTATAGGAATAATACAACTCACTCTGACTCATTCAATGGTTTTATGCCCACTTCTAGTGTAGAAGGTCAAGGGTTCGAAGCCAGATTCGGTATGTCACATAATCTACAGGGTCGACTTATTGCACTTATAACAGCATTGCAACGGTTGTGTAACACGGCCGCTAAGCTGACTGGAGAACTTACTTCGCTTCTCTCTAAACGCCAACATGCATAATATAAAATAAACGCAACGAGCTACAAATAAATATCACTCTTCACCCATCTCCCCCCCCCCCCCCCCCCTCCACCTTACAC
Organism: Isoperla grammatica; assembly: GCA_945910005.1. Taxonomy (NCBI): domain Eukaryota; kingdom Metazoa; phylum Arthropoda; class Insecta; order Plecoptera; family Perlodidae; genus Isoperla; species Isoperla grammatica. The sequence goes on from OX246738.1 coordinate 93,406,767, forward strand.
ATGTTTATTTATGTATATATATATTTCAAGTGCGTTGTATAATATTTAGTATTTTCTATAACTTTCGTTTTTTTCTTTCATATCGGGTTTTGTCAGGTCCTTGTTTGAGAGACATTCCTGTTATGAAAGCGAGGAGACCAATTCATTCACGGCCAAATCTGAAGGTCATAAAGAGGGGTTGCTATTGTCAATGGCCACAGCAAGTGGTGTTGTAAAAGTGATTGAGGGAGGAACTCGACTACATTCAGACATAGATAAGTTATTTGGTTCGAGCCAGCAGCAGACACGGCGGGCAATGTATTGTGTTATCTCTGTTTCCGACTGTCTCCATGTCCGAATGCCCCTCTGCCCAAGTATTATTTCTGTCCGACTCCGAGTAGCCTCTCTTCCTTCTGGTACAGAGGAATACTCAGCCACAGCAACACAATATACGCCCACGGCAGTTTTCATGCAAACACTTTTATTTTATTTCATGTATACGCTGCACAATGCTTTGTGCATCGTATCCCTTTAATTAAGAAAAATAATAATATGAACATAAGAGCAGCTAATCATGTTGACATTTGCCCCATGCCCCGATTGCATGGGTGTATACTGGTTTTGAGGGGGTGGAGGTTTGGGGGCGTGTGCACTTTTTTTTTTTGAAACTGAATCCATTCGAATTCCATTCGTAGTTCGAATCACGATCAGCGGAAACTTATTGTATTGTAAAATATTCTTACATCATAGCTTTATGTATGAATATTATTCATATTTACATGGAAGAAAGAAGAAACTGATTATATTGCGCTTTCTTAGAGGGTGATTATCTCATTTATTTTCAACACTAACCTAACAGTGTGTCCAAGAGGGTGTACAATTCGAGATGCAAAGATAATTCTTCACCTGTAGCATATACATATATAAAATCCTGACGTTGAATTACCGGTCCC
>OX246738.1:93407898-93592890 GCA_945910005.1 Isoperla grammatica
TGTCTCGCAATAAACTTCGACAATTCGAAAATAGTGCGAATTCAGAGAAATACATACGTTCAGGGGTTCTCAAAATAATTAGATAAATAACTCTTGACACCCGAATATCCAAACATTTTTAAATGTAATAATATTTCTTTGTGAAATGTGGCAGATTCATATTAACATGATACACATTGAATGTAATACAATATAAAACAGTTTAAAAAATATGTATTTATTAAATTTAAATTACGTTGTCACCCCTTGTAGCTATTACTGTTGACAATGCCAAGCCCAGCCCAATGGGATACCACGAAGTGCAGCTGCAAGCCTATTACCACCCTCGTTTCTGAGAAATGTTAACAAAGAGGCAAAATATGTGCAAGGGAGATGGAATGTCAGGAGACTAAAGTGAAAAATACCAAGACAGGGACACGTTAAATAAAACAATACACTCAAAAAAGTTCACGTTTTAATAACTTTGTCAATATATAAAAACATAGACGAATGCCAATGACAAAAGTGATATTATACTAAAGATGAAAGAAATAGTTTTATTTTTTAATTGTGGGGGGGGGGGGGGGGGGGGGAGCCAACCTATACGTCTTCTATTGACAGAACAAATCTAAACAAGCAAAGTGTACCTCATAATGGCCGCCACGTGACGTCTATTGAAAGCTACCTATTCACTAACATACGAATAGTAAATCACACTTTGTTAAAGGAAACGGTTGTTAAGTTAAAAACAAAATATTACAAAAATCAAACATGCGGTCACAATAAAGAGGTTAATTGTAAATTAGTAATTATGTATACCTAGTTCAAAACAATTTTCCAAGGTTTAATCCAATAGCAACACATTTAAACGAAAATTACGTGAACTAAAAACAATATTAGGTGTCCAAAATGTTATTTCACACGACTTATTCACAAAAGTTTTTTTTTATGTTGGGTTTCACTCGATAGCTCGAAGAGCTTCAATCGTATCGTCATTACTGTAGTAAATCCCACTGCCAAGGAACTTCTCCCTCTGGAGTGCTAATTAGTAGTGTGCAAGTGATTGTCTCACTGATTTTGCTGTGCTGTTGTACCGGTTGTTCACCCTTGTGACAGAGCTATTATCGGTAGGCAGAACTTGTGATGACGCCTCTGTTGATGCTGCTCCGTCATGAGTCATAACTATGTTATGAAGCAATGTGGCAGCTTTAACTATTGATACGGCCGTGTTTTCGTCTGCTTCTATAGTTTTGGTGAGGACTCGCCATTTTCCGGGTGAGAATCCCAAAACTACATTCTACCATTCTGCGAGCTCGCGATTGTCATGTACGCAAAATACTTTATTCCAATTACTTATTACAAGAGATAACCAGTCATTACAAACGTCGACAACCAACTGACAAGTGGAAAACAGTTCTGGAACAATCTAGCACAAAGTCACCGCCTGTGTCACATATAATTGTGAGTGCACACTGCCTGCTTGACATACACACATACACTGGCGGGAGATATAACTCATACATTACAACCTTCCCCCCCTAAATTAATACCATCATTAGACATTCAATCATTAAATAATACATCATCATTCATCAATCATTAAATACAAAATTCAAAACAGTAATAATGAAACCTTAAATTACAAAACTTAAATTACGAACAATTACAGCAATACAGAACAATAAGAACAATTACGGTGTCATTTCATAGTCCTTAAGATACGCTGGTGCTCGACGCGCACGAGCCGAGGTGCGACGCTCTGGAGTTGGTCCGGCTGCCTCATCTTGACCTCGATCTTCGATGTCCATGGGCAGCCGAGGCACTGGCTCTGGCTCCCCGATTTCTTCTTCTCTGGGTGGTGGTCCTTCTCCTCCCTGGGTGGTGGTCCTTGGCAGAGGGACGGGGACAGCTTGTGGACTCGGACCGACACTGCGTTGGACCACCTGGTCGATGTGTCTCCGCTGGATATCCCCATCCTCACCGATAATCTGGAGATGTCTCGGTCCTTGAACTGCCACGACAACACCTGGCAGCCATTTTCCGCCTGGCCTGTACGACCGGAAATAGACCAGTTGTCCCACCGCAAAAGAGCGCCCTTTCTCAAGCAGGACGTCTTGGGGTGCAGTTTCCGGAACTGATGCTGGATGGAGCCTATCAATGAGTGATCTAATTCGGCGACCCATCAACATTTCACATGGGGCTCGACCAGTAACAGTGCTGGGAGTTGTGTGCAAAATGAGCAGTATACCTGCGAGCTCACGCCTCCAACTGGTAGGTGACAGCTTCTTCAGCAGGCCTTTAACTGTTTGCACCGTTCTTTCGGCCTGGCCATTTGTTGCTGGCTTATACGGGGCACACGTAGTATGCTTAATGCCGTTTGCATTGCAAAATCCTGCAAAATCAGATGATGAGAAGGCGGGACCATTATCCGACACTAACTGGTCAGGTATACCGTGCGTTGCAAACCAAGCACGTAGAGAAAGAATTACTGTAGCAGTTGACATAGAACCTGAAGTATTGGCCACTTCAATCCACTTCGATGTGGCATCTACACAAATTAAGAAAGTATGGCCATGTACTGGTCCGGCAAAATCCAAATGCAGGCGAGACCAAACTCGTTCCGGAGGGCGCCACGAAGCCACGGGGGCGCGGACAGGATCTCGCTGAACTAGTGAACAAGTAACGCAGGATCGCACTTGTTGTTCAATATCATTGCTGATACCTGGCCACCATACATAGCTGCGCGCCAATGATTTGGTGCGCACTATACCCTGATGCACCTTATGAAGCAACTGCAAAACAGATGGACGCAGAGCCGGGGGAATGACAACTCTATTGCCCCGCAACACACAACCACGCATAACAGACAAATGACCCCGATTATGGGCGAGATACTCCTGAACTCGGGCATCGTTAGAATAGACGCGACCATAAAGAACATGCCCAAGGACCTGGGACAGAACAGGATCTTCACTGGTGGCTTTAGCAATGGCTGGTGCTGTGAGCGGCGATGCCAAAGGGGCGTCTTCAAACAACAAAATTCCTGCTGGTTCAGGGAATTCCTCGGACACAGTCACAGGCGACGGCATTCTGCTTAACAGATCTGCATTGCAATGCTGAGTACCTGGCCTATGCTTTAAAACATATTGATATCTACTGAGCATCAAGCACCAACGCAGCATGCGGGGCGAAACCACGTCTGGGATAGGGCGCTCGGCCCTGAAGATTCCGCAGAGCGGCTTGTTATCGGTAAGAATTGTGAAACTGCGACCATACAAATACATGTGGAATTTTAGAACTCCGAATATCACAGCCAACCCCTCTCTGTCAAGCTGTGAATAATTTTTTTCACTAGCTCGGAGGGTACGAGATGCGTATGCAATAGGCCGTTCCTCTCCGCTAGGTAGCACATGGGATAACACGGCACCAACACCAACAGGTGAAGCATCTGTTGCAAGAACAATTGGCAGGGAGGGTGTAAAATGCACAAGTACGTTACCTGATGTCATGACTTCACGGGCATACTGAACACATGCTTCCTCAGACTCGCCCCACTTCCAACCTGCCTTTTTAGATTCAGAGGTTTGCAGAAGTTGATACAATGGGTGGAAGCGAGTTGCCTTATCTGAGAAGAAGCGGTCATAATAGTTCACAAATCCCAGGAAAGCCTGAAGTTCCTCTCGGTTCGACGGTGAAGGAGTATCCAGTAACTCACGGATCTTGCTGTCTGCTGGCTTAATACCCATGCTTGAAACAACGTAGCCTACATACTCTAAAGATGATACAGCAAACGAGCATTTATCCAAACGTACACGTAAACCTGCATCAGCCAGTCGCGACACCACTTGTCGAACACGCTCCGACAGCTCATTTTCATTCTTCCCCTTAACTAGAAGATCATCCATAAATACCAGGACACCATCTATATCAGCTAGAAGAGACTCCATTAACCGCTGGAAGTAAGTGGGTGCTGAGGACAGACCTGGACTTAGCCGAGTCATCCGGAAAAGTCCGCGGTGTGTATTCAATGTTAATACACGAGATGTTTCCTCGTCAACAGCCACTTGCAAAAAGGCTTCGGAGAGATCAATTTTAGTAAATACCAGACCCCCTGACAGCTTACTTAATAACTCGTCAGTGGTAGGAAGTGGGTAGATCTCACGATCACAAGAGGGATTTACAGTACCCGAATAGTCTCCGCAAATGCGGATGGTACCGTCCCGCTTTTCAACATTGACCGTTGGGGTTGCCCAGTCAGAATGAGTGACCGGAATAAGGATACCGGCTTTAACCATCCGATCGATTTCTGCACTCACTCTTGGTTGCAAAGCAAAAGGCACGGGCCTAGCTTTCCGGAACACAGGTATGGTGTCAGGCTTTAAGTATATGTGTGCCGGAGGCCCAGCATACTTGCCCAAACCAGGCTCGAATACGTTGCTATAATCCTGGAGATATGGCGGAATACTAGACACACTACATGGTTGAACAGGCATAACAGTTTCAAACTGGACACCATTAATGGCAATACCCAAAGCATCAAACCAATTTCGACCCATTAGCGCAGGACCATCCTGCTCCATAACTATCACCTGGAGCTTCGCAGAATGCCCACCAAAAAACACCATGGCAGTGAAAGCTCCCTTTACATCAAGATTTTCCTTGGACCAAGTCCGTAACAGAACCCCTGGTGCTGAGAGTGGGAAATGATGGAAATCACGGTCATACAAAACACCACCTATTATAGTGTAAGCAGCTCCAGAATCTACCTCCATACACAGAGACTTGTCACCAATGAGTACGTTTACTTTAATTGGGGGCGGCACTGGCCCACCAGTACTTGCATTGGCACAATGGAATAACCCGACTTGATCACTATGGAATAGACCGACCTGACCACTATTGTCCTCACTGACCTTGCTAACCTGATGAGTTGAGCTTTGTTTCTTACTTTTGCCGGTACTCGCGTGCCCACCACTTTTACCCGTGGTTGACGTAGGCTTCGAAGACTCTGAAGACTCCTGCTTACTTTTCTTGGGACAAACCCGGATGAGATGTCCCAACTGGTGGCAATAGTTGCAGCGATACTTCTGAAACTCACAGTTTGCCTTAAAATGATCATCAGCTCCACAACAAAAGCATTGCTTGGGCCGGTCACCACCCCGGGGTCTCGATGACTGACTTGACGTAGCCTTACCCTTACGACCACTGCCTAAGTAGCGCGATGTGGTTTTATTTACAGATGCAACTTGGGGACCTTGATTCTGTAGTTTGGCAATATTTACCTTGGCAGCTTCAGCCGCTACGGCACGATCGTACACCTTAGTGCACGTAAGATCGTCCGCGCAAAACAGGGATTCCTTCAGACTCAAATCCTTCATCCCAAGAAGCATTTGTTGAAGCAGCTCCTTGTCCAGATTGTCAAATGAACAATCTTGAGCCAGCAATCGTAGCTCAGCCACGAAATCTTTAAAACTTTCCTGCGGCCCTTGCTTGCGCCCACTAAAAACCGCTCGACTGACCCAGACATTTGTTTTCGGACGGAAATGTTTATCGAGCACTTCAATTGCGACTTTATACGTTACAGTAGTGGGGTTACACAGCTTGCGTACACTTCGATATACGATGTCACCTGTATTAGCGAACAAGATAGCACGCTTCCGAGTGTCGTCTGAGACACCATTTGCTACAAAGTAGAATTCCAGTTTTTCCTTGAAAATCAGCCACTCCTCTAATTCCTCTTTTACCAGCTCTGGGCAAGAGCCGCACATGCCCAGATAGACAGGCTGGGTGGGTAGCGCCATTCTTCAGCGTGCAGCGTGCAATCTCGTCTAATCCCACTTTAGATTATTAATCTCGGCCAGGCTAGACCTTGCTAATACCGATGGCATCTAGGTTATACCCAACCTAGGCCTACCTGGATTTGGGAATGCCTAGGCTAGGCCGGCAATCCCATCCTCGTCGCCATTTTGTCATGTACGCAAAATACTTTATTCCAATTACTGATTACAAGAGATAACCAGTCATTACAAACGTCGACAACCAACTGACAAGTGGAAAACAGTTCTGGAACAATCTAGCACAAAGTCACCGCCTGTGTCACATATAGTTGTGAGTGCACACTGCCTGCTTACATTACAGCGATAATCTGTAATTGAATATGGTTTCCAAATCTGCCAATTGTTTTCTAGGGTATGGCCTCATTACGTGTTCTAGCAGTGGGTACGCTTCGTCTGCGACGAACACATACGGGGTTTTATGTGTAGACCCTGGCAAATATTCATCTTCAGGAATGTTGAGATTATCACTTTGTAGTTGATCATAAAATACAGATTTTCTGAACACTCGACCATCGCTTTCACTACCATAAGCGCCAATGTCAACTATAGTAAATTTATAGTCAGCATCGCAAACCGCTTGCAAGTTGAGCGAACAAAATTGTTTGTAGTTATAGTATTTAGACCCTGATGCAGCGGGGCACTTAATAGCAATGTGTTTGCCATCAATACTTCCTAGACAGTTAGGAAAATTCCACTTTTCCCAGTATTGCTTTGCTGTGAGAACCCACTTCTCTGTTGTTGGAGGTGGCAAATATGTCGCACTTAGTTCTTCCCACAACGTATCGCATGTTTCCTTTACTATTTTACCAAGAGTGCTTCTTCCCATGTGATATGAAAATGCCAATGCCCGAAAAGAGCTACCCGTGGCGAGGAACCTAAAACAAAATGCTATTTTCAGATAACCTGAAGAACAAATGGCGTGGAATTAGGGACTACTATAGAAAGGAGCTTCAGAAGATAGAAAAACCCCGATCAGGTCAAGGAGCTGCCTCCAATACCCAGTCACAATGGCCACTGTTTCACATGTTATCCTTTTAAAGGATACAATGTCAACTCGGCCCAGGATAACAAATCTTACAGGAGAAGAAAGAACTCAAGAATATGAACCAGCTCCTCAAGAAAACGAAAACGAGTCCATTACAGTTTCTACCCAGAAAGAGAACATTTCACATTACAAAACTGCACAAAATCCTGATACCCCACCACCAACTTCATCATCATCAGACAATATTGAATATAAAAAACAATCCCCCAAAAAAAGGAAGCAGGATAAATACAAACAATCTCTTTTGGCCCTTGAAGCCAAGAAAGTTGCACTTCTTGAACGAGAGTCAGTTGAAGATGAAGACATGCTTTTCTTTAAAAGCCTTCTTCAGGATTTCAAATCTCTTCCAAGAGAGAGAAGAATGTTTCTAAAAATGAAGTACCAGGAGATGCTCTACCACGAAGTTTATTCAATGAGTTCACCAGCAATCCACGGATACGTCTCATCACGCACTACGCAGGCTTCAGTCAGCACAATGTCAACACATGGGTACCATCACTCACACTCCCCATCCCCTGGCACTTCGATGACATCAACATGGGATGAAGACACGTCGAGTATTGACATGAATCTATAAACCCGTGAAAGTGTGGGGGATTTTTCTTACACAGAATTGTCTTGATTCATTTTCAAAGCGTTTGTCATCAAAATTAGAAATCTTTGATTAAAATAATAAAACATTCATTTTCACCCACACCAAATGTTATTGATACATAATGGCAAATAATAAAATTAACTGATTTGAAACGTATTGCTGTTAGCTATTATTTCGTTTACCCAAGGGACTTATTTTATGCAATGTAATGCAATAAATAATAAAAAAACACAAAAAACAAAAATACCTATAGTTCCACCCTTAAGCCAAGTCGCTAGGTAGTCTCACAGCCTTCTTGAAATGGGCCAATCCGTGATAGAGGATTGACCCGTTTCGAGAAGGTTGTCCCCGGGGTGTCTACAACAATGACTTGTTGTACGTCAGACAGTGTCGTAAGCCAGATCGATAAAATAATCTAGAATGTTTGGAGTAGGAGTAGCGAGTAAAAACGTTAATTTTTGTTACGTACGTTATTTATCCTTATCTGGATGAAAAAAAAACAAAAAACCTATAGTTCATCATCATGATGATGATGATGATGATGATGATGATGATAATAATAATTATTAATAATAATAATAATAATAATAATAATAATAATAATAATAATAATAATAATAATAATAATAATAATAATAATAATAATAATAATAACAATAACAATAGAAATAAAAAAAGTAAAATAATAATAATAATAATAATAATAATAATAATAATAATAATAATAATAATAATAATAATAATAATAATAATGATAATGATAATCACGATAAATTAGCACTAAGCAGTAAAGTACTTACCTTAATGTAACTGCTAGTCTTTCTTCGGTAGAAATTGGATCACGGTAGTTTAATTTCACCTTTTTAATCTTGTCCTGTATGCTGTTATGAATAAGATAGAAAGTATCTTTCGACATTCGAAAATATTCAAAAAATTTTTCCTGGTGCATTAAAAGTTTCGGAAATAAAGTGTGTGTGTGTGTGTGTGTTCACCAACATCTTGCCTGTCAGCACAAATGTCGTGAACCCACAATCTCTCATCAAAAACATTCAATTTTAATTCTAAATTCTCTGAAAGAAGTAATTTGCGCACAATACTTGTTGAAGCCATGATGGAGACTGAACGCACGCAAACCGGATCTTGTGTGGCCACCCCCAAAAAGCCGGACAAGACGCAAGACGGAAGAAGACGGGTGAAGACGTGCTGCACGCGCCGGAACGGATCCTGTGTGGCCGAAGCCCTCAGTGTGTAAGCAAGCATAGCGTATATCAGCTGTGGACAGAGTTATTGCCTTTTCTTTTTATATTATATGTCAAATAATAATAGATTGTGGTTTGTCTATTATGGCACAAATATAAAAAATGTAAATTGTCTACAGGTGGTGGGCCAGCAGGTTGCAGAACCATGACCACTATACAGCCACTTGAAGCCCGTTTTGACAAAGGCTGAGCAAGCTGTTCAGATGGCTCGGTATGACAAAGGGCATCGTCATGTGTCGTATGACGTGGGGCAGTACGTCAAGGTGTTCTTTCCCTTACGGAAGGTGGGCCAAGTCGAGAAATTTATGCACCGTTGGTTAGGCACTTTTAAAATTGTTTCAAAATTGTCTGATTTGAATTACGTTGTTAAATTGAAGTCGAACAACAAATGGGTTGAGGATACTGTCCACGTTTCACGGTTGAAGCCCTGGTACGATCCCGGGGAATGGCGATTGCCCTTGCCTGATAGCTAGGTTGTGTGTGTATGTGAGTACGTGATTGTATGTGATTGTGTTACGTTACGTTACTCTGGTTAGGCTACGTGTTTCTGTGTTTTTTCTCTCCGTGTTGCGTCTTCTATTTTCGAGTAGTGCTATTGACGGGCATAGGCTTTATTCACGTTGTGAAATCTCTCTATGTCCGGGACAGTTAGTTTGCGGACTGGGGATTGAACTGGGGACTGCAAGATTGTCGGAAGTTAATGTGCGTTTGCTTTGATTTGTTGCGTGGGCTTGCTTCGTTCACGGCGTTATCTCGTGCGCTCGCCTGGTATGCGGTTGTTGACCGTTATCGGTGTCGGCGGGTAGCTTGTGTCAGCATTTGCACTCGGCTTCAGTGAGTTACTTGCTCGCTATAAGGCCTCTTTCGATTTATCATTGTGCCTGGTTTATAACTTTGACAGCTCAGCGTTTTTCGCCGCCCGTCGTTAGTCGCGATGCAATGAGGGTAATCTTTAGGTGCGCTGGCTCGTTTGTATGAATGTCTTTGTATGACTGTTTGTATGCATGTGTTGGTATGAATGTGTTTTGTATGAATGTGTTTGTATGACTGTTTGTATGCATGTGTTGGTATGAGTGTGTTTGTTCGAGTGTGTTTGTATGACTGTTTGTATGCATGTGTCTGTATGAGTGTGTTTGTATGAATGTGTTTGTATGACTGTTTGTATGCATGGGTTGGTATGGTTGTGTTTGGTATGAGTGTGGTCACGTCCGGTGACTTTGGAGCGGACGACGGACAGTCCGTGGAGCGTGTCTGTGACGGGGCTTAGCACGGGCGATGGACAGTCCGTGTGTATAGTCCCGTCCGGTGACTATGGACGATGGACAGTCCAATGGGGGTGTCATGGAGCGTGACAGCACGGACGATGGACAGTCCGTGTGTGTGGTCACGTCCGGTGACTTTGGAGCGGACGACGGACAGTCCGTGGAGCGTGTCTGTGACGGGGCTTAGCACGGGCGATGGACAGTCCGTGTGTATAGTCCCGTCCGGTGACTATAGACGATGGACAGTCCAATGGGGGTGTCTGTGGCGCGACTTAGCACGGACGGCGGACAGTCCGTGTGTACAGTCGCGTGGTGACTGCCGTGTGGGTGACTTCGGGTCATGACACGGCTATGAATATTATTGGCAACTATGGGTCGTGGTGATTGTGGTTCTTCACCGTTAGTGTCAAGTGCGTTGTCGATATTGTTCTGGTTGGCGGGTCAGATGGTCTGATCATGGGTCGGGGGTCTGGGGTCTTGGTGTATGCACTGGGGTGGTTTTCTGGGGTCGGGAATGTTCATAGTGGTGTTAGGTTTAAGACTAGTTCATTATGGCGTGACTGTGTCACTCTCTTCTCTCTCCTGTGCACGTGCACTAGTGCAGTTGTGAGGAAGGGGGAGGAAAATTAGTTTTATTTAATTACTTTTACGTTTTATTTAGGTTTAGGGATTGATGGACATTCCCGGTGTTTCTCTTTGCTTTGGTCGCTACTTGGCATTGGGTGATAGCTTTGTGTGCATTGAGTATACTGGACTCTTGATCGGCGTCGCGGAGTGTACGTGCACGGCTCTGTGATGACATTTTGATGCGTCGGCGGGATTCTTTGTCTTCCACTTCCTGCTGTAGGTGTCTGGCGCTGTCCTGACGGCGTCAGTGTGAATTCTTCTCTCGCGAGGCTAGTTACGAGTGCAGTTATGGACGCGTTCGACGTTTTTTCATGGGAGCGCTATGTGGAGGAGTGGCGGTTGGGGGCTTGGGCCGTCGCTTGCGGGGGGAGGGTCTTCCTCCCCTCGCATGCGGTCGGGCGGCCGTATTTGTGGTTGGAGGCCCGGGCGGCCCTATTATTTCTAGAGGGGCTGCTGAGGGACAGGAGGCTTCGGCGTCAGACGGCGGCCTCCATGTTGGAGGACCAGGGGGTGCGCCGTTGGCGCTATTTTAATGCTCTATACTTGCACCGCTTCAAAGTCCACCCGGAGGACGATGTGCCGATTCCGGATTCACCCGCGGAGGGGGTGACTCCGGAATTGGTATATCGGTTCTACTGGGGGTGGGCTGGTAGCTTAATGGGTCATTTTCATTGAGGGGACGGGGGGATGGGGGGTTCTTTCGTATTTTGTTTTCTTTCTTTTCGAAATTGGTTTTTTGTTCTGGCACTATGGGGAAATTAAGGTGTGTTACTGTGTCTTGTGCGGGTTGCGGGGAGGGGTTCGGATCTGTCCACGTCGTTCCTGATTGCTATGTTTTTACCACCAGGTTTTTGAGTGAGGCAGTCATGGTTTGCGTGCGTGGGCTGTTCGTTCTGGTTGGCGTGGGGTGGTTGGCGCCGGCGGCATTAGATACTCTGGCTACAGGTAAGCCATTTACCTCTTCTTTGCTTGCTCCGGGGGTGGTGGTCACCTCTGGCATGCATTGGTCGGTGGTTGCAGACCCCATCGTGTACGAAGGGTCGGTCCCCCTGCGTTATACAGGGGTTTGGCCGCGCTCCCCTTCGGCGTCTCTGGATGTCGGGGGGGTAGTGGAGTCGGCCTGTCCTGGCAACGAGGATTCGGACGGCTGTGAGGTTTTACGGATGTTTAACGATTTAGAGCGCACTTTGGGGTCACAGCTGTCGCTTTTGCAGAATAGCACGGGTGGGGGCTTGCAGGGGGCGGTGGTCAATTTTACGAGGGGTCGTAGTGCGCGAGCGTTGTCCTTTGTGGGGGATGCGTTTCGTTGGTGTTGTGCTGTGGCCACTCACAAGGATGTCCGGTCCCTGTTTAAGTCTGAGGAGGAGCTCCGCCGGTATTCTCAAGGGTTGGACGATGCTGTGCATGAAGACCATGCGGTCCTGCGTAATGTCACCCTGGCGTTAAAAGCATACGACGCCGGGTTGGAGTCGGTTATGCGTAGGGGGGGTCAGGCTCAGCATAAACTTTCCTTGGCCTTAGATCGGTTTCAGAATGCGACAGATATGCGCCTTGATTATGATGAGCGATTGTTGCACTCGGCTCTTCTGCTACTTTTGCACACGGTTACTAACCAGGTGCGAGTGGTGGAACAGTTCTTTCGGGCGCAAGTTACCGCGTCGTGCCGGCAGGGACGCATTCCCTCGGTCTTGCTTTCTCGGGATGTTCTTTCGAGGGACTCGGGTGTCTTGGGGGAGGCGCTTTTGTTGGATGGGAAGGAACTCGTGTTGCCAAAAGAGGAGGTCGACGCTTATTATTTTCTGGATTTGGCGTCTTGTGTTATCGGAGGGGATGAGGTATTATTATCTGTGCGTGTTCCTATTCGTGGCGTTGGTAATTCGTGGCGGTTGTATGAGCCGGATTTGATCCCCTTCGCTTGGCGGGGGCAGTCTTGTATTTTACGAACCTCTCCGTCTCTTGTTGCTGTCTCTCACGGGGAGACGACGGCTATCATGGGTGCTTCCTTGCGACACTGTCAGCCTCATGTTGGTTCTCTTTGCCTGGTTCCTCGAGTGGTTTTTGGGGGGGGGGGGACCGCTTGACGCAGACATGTGTTCAATCTTTGTTCGCGGGGGCCTCTACGGATGAGATTGTCAGAGTTTGTTCCTTCCAATGTGCTCCGGGGGGCGGGGTGGTGGTGACGCAGTTGGGCCCCCCCGCTTACTCACGCCCAGGGTGTTTTGAAGTTTGTATGTGCTATTCGGGATTCGGTCACCCTACAGGTTCCTCAGGCCGCTCAGGTGGGCAGCCTAGAGGTGACTGTCCCTTGTGATTGTCGACTGGTTCTGAATGGCGAAGCGCTGGTGCGCGAATTGTATCCTTGCGACGCGAAGGGGGTGTCACGACCGGGGGTAGTCCACATTCTACCTAGTGGATGGGGGAAGCTGGATTTGTCTGAGGAAACTTGGGTGTCTCATAAAGTGCGTTCGCGTTTTGAGAACTTATCCCAAGTTCTTGATGAATCTTGGTTCGTTAGGGTGCCGCACCTTAACATCTCGGTTCCCGCGCCCTTGGGCAACATTGATCAGGGGGTAACTGTCTCCGTGAATCGTACTTTTGGTTGGGACCTGGTGGACGTTATTGGCATGCACGGTACTATTCTGGGGGTGGTAAATTGGATTGTCATTGTTTTGGTTTTCGTCATTGTGCTTCGCAATCCCTACCTGATTGGGTGCTGTGTAGTTCGGCCGGTCCAAGCGTTTCCTCTCGGTTCGGCGGAGGTGGAGTTTATCGAGATTGTGTCTGAATTGACCGTGGGTACGCTGGCCATCGCCATTGTTTGCGGATGTGTGCGGGCTTTTTGTCTGTGTCGGCGTCGTCGGGGCAGTTCAAGTAAGTCCAACACTGAAGGAGGGGTGGATAATCCTGGGTGGGTCATGTCTACTCTGGGTTCGGGGGAGGGAGCGAGTCTACGTTCTGAGTCTGCACTTTATGCTCCGGTCGGGCTGGTCGTCAGGGATGTCGCTGTCCAATGTGGTTTGGTTGCGGTGGCGGAGTTGTCGCCCTCGGGGGTGTCAGGGGACGGACCGCCCCTGGCGGCAGTGGTTGCACATACGGTTTCGTCCCAGGCGTCCCCGGGTGGTTGTCAGCCACCTTTGGTGCCAGCTTGGGATCCGTCGTTGGCGGAGCCGGGGGCATACTTGCCTCCCTCTCCCCCCATTCCGGTTTATCGGGAAGTAAGTGGGTGCTGAGGACAGACCTGGACTTAGCCGAGTCATCCGGAAAAGTCCGCGGTGTGTATTCAATGTTAATACACGAGATGTTTCCTCGTCAACAGCCACTTGCAAAAAGGCTTCGGAGAGATCAATTTTAGTAAATACCAGACCCCCTGACAGCTTACTTAATAACTCGTCAGTGGTAGGAAGTGGGTAGATCTCACGATCACAAGAGGGATTTACAGTACCCGAATAGTCTCCGCAAATGCGGATGGTACCGTCCCGCTTTTCAACATTGACCGTTGGGGTTGCCCAGTCAGAATGAGTGACCGGAATAAGGATACCGGCTTTAACCATCCGATCGATTTCTGCACTCACTCTTGGTTGCAAAGCAAAAGGCACGGGCCTAGCTTTCCGGAACACAGGTATGGTGTCAGGCTTTAAATGTGTGCCGGAGGCCCAGCATACTTGCCCAAACCAGGCTCGAATACGTTGCTATAATCCTGGAGATATGGCGGAATACTAGACACACTACATGGTTGAACAGGCATAACAGTTTCAAACTGGACACCATTAATGGCAATACCCAAAGCATCAAACCAATTTCGACCCATTAGCGCAGGACCATCCTGCTCCATAACTATCACCTGGAGCTTCGCAGAATGCCCACCAAAAAACACCATGGCAGTGAAAGCTCCCTTTACATCAAGATTTTCCTTGGACCAAGTCCGTAACAGAACCCCTGGTGCTGAGAGTGGGAAATGATGGAAATCACGGTCATACAAAACACCACCTATTATAGTGTAAGCAGCTCCAGAATCTACCTCCATACACAGAGACTTGTCACCAATGAGTACGTTTACTTTAATTGGGGGCGGCACTGGCCCACCAGTACTTGCATTGGCACAATGGAATAACCCGACTTGATCACTATGGAATAGACCGACCTGACCACTATTGTCCTCACTGACCTTGCTAACCTGATGAGTTGAGCTTTGTTTCTTACTTTTGCCGGTACTCGCGTGCCCACCACTTTTACCCGTGGTTGACGTAGGCTTCGAAGACTCTGAAGACTCCTGCTTACTTTTCTTGGGACAAACCCGGATGAGATGTCCCAACTGGTGGCAATAGTTGCAGCGATACTTCTGAAACTCACAGTTTGCCTTAAAATGATCATCAGCTCCACAACAAAAGCATTGCTTGGGCCGGTCACCACCCCGGGGTCTCGATGACTGACTTGACGTAGCCTTACCCTTACGACCACTGCCTAAGTAGCGCGATGTGGTTTTATTTACAGATGCAACTTGGGGACCTTGATTCTGTAGTTTGGCAATATTTACCTTGGCAGCTTCAGCCGCTACGGCACGATCGTACACCTTAGTGCACGTAAGATCGTCCGCGCAAAACAGGGATTCCTTCAGACTCAAATCCTTCATCCCAAGAAGCATTTGTTGAAGCAGCTCCTTGTCCAGATTGTCAAATGAACAATCTTGAGCCAGCAATCGTAGCTCAGCCACGAAATCTTTAAAACTTTCCTGCGGCCCTTGCTTGCGCCCACTAAAAACCGCTCGACTGACCCAGACATTTGTTTTCGGACGGAAATGTTTATCGAGCACTTCAATTGCGACTTTATACGTTACAGTAGTGGGGTTACACAGCTTGCGTACACTTCGATATACGATGTCACCTGTATTAGCGAACAAGATAGCACGCTTCCGAGTGTCGTCTGAGACACCATTTGCTACAAAGTAGAATTCCAGTTTTTCCTTGAAAATCAGCCACTCCTCTAATTCCTCTTTTACCAGCTCTGGGCAAGAGCCGCACATGCCCAGATAGACAGGCTGGGTGGGTAGCGCCATTCTTCAGCGTGCAGCGTGCAATCTCGTCTAATCCCACTTTAGATTATTAATCTCGGCCAGGCTAGACCTTGCTAATACCGATGGCATCTAGGTTATACCCAACCTAGGCCTACCTGGATTTGGGAATGCCTAGGCTAGGCCGGCAATCCCATCCTCGTCGCCATTTTGTCATGTACGCAAAATACTTTATTCCAATTACTGATTACAAGAGATAACCAGTCATTACAAACGTCGACAACCAACTGACAAGTGGAAAACAGTTCTGGAACAATCTAGCACAAAGTCACCGCCTGTGTCACATATAGTTGTGAGTGCACACTGCCTGCTTACATTACAGCGATAATCTGTAATTGAATATGGTTTCCAAATCTGCCAATTGTTTTCTAGGGTATGGCCTCATTACGTGTTCTAGCAGTGGGTACGCTTCGTCTGCGACGAACACATACGGGGTTTTATGTGTAGACCCTGGCAAATATTCATCTTCAGGAATGTTGAGATTATCACTTTGTAGTTGATCATAAAATACAGATTTTCTGAACACTCGACCATCGCTTTCACTACCATAAGCGCCAATGTCAACTATAGTAAATTTATAGTCAGCATCGCAAACCGCTTGCAAGTTGAGCGAACAAAATTGTTTGTAGTTATAGTATTTAGACCCTGATGCAGCGGGGCACTTAATAGCAATGTGTTTGCCATCAATACTTCCTAGACAGTTAGGAAAATTCCACTTTTCCCAGTATTGCTTTGCTGTGAGAACCCACTTCTCTGTTGTTGGAGGTGGCAAATATGTCGCACTTAGTTCTTCCCACAACGTATCGCATGTTTCCTTTACTATTTTACCAAGAGTGCTTCTTCCCATGTGATATGAAAATGCCAATGCCCGAAAAGAGCTACCCGTGGCGAGGAACCTAAAACAAAATGCTATTTTCAGATAACCTGAAGAACAAATGGCGTGGAATTAGGGACTACTATAGAAAGGAGCTTCAGAAGATAGAAAAACCCCGATCAGGTCAAGGAGCTGCCTCCAATACCCAGTCACAATGGCCACTGTTTCACATGTTATCCTTTTAAAGGATACAATGTCAACTCGGCCCAGGATAACAAATCTTACAGGAGAAGAAAGAACTCAAGAATATGAACCAGCTCCTCAAGAAAACGAAAACGAGTCCATTACAGTTTCTACCCAGAAAGAGAACATTTCACATTACAAAACTGCACAAAATCCTGATACCCCACCACCAACTTCATCATCATCAGACAATATTGAATATAAAAAACAATCCCCCAAAAAAAGGAAGCAGGATAAATACAAACAATCTCTTTTGGCCCTTGAAGCCAAGAAAGTTGCACTTCTTGAACGAGAGTCAGTTGAAGATGAAGACATGCTTTTCTTTAAAAGCCTTCTTCAGGATTTCAAATCTCTTCCAAGAGAGAGAAGAATGTTTCTAAAAATGAAGTACCAGGAGATGCTCTACCACGAAGTTTATTCAATGAGTTCACCAGCAATCCACGGATACGTCTCATCACGCACTACGCAGGCTTCAGTCAGCACAATGTCAACACATGGGTACCATCACTCACACTCCCCATCCCCTGGCACTTCGATGACATCAACATGGGATGAAGACACGTCGAGTATTGACATGAATCTATAAACCCGTGAAAGTGTGGGGGATTTTTCTTACACAGAATTGTCTTGATTCATTTTCAAAGCGTTTGTCATCAAAATTAGAAATCTTTGATTAAAATAATAAAACATTCATTTTCACCCACACCAAATGTTATTGATACATAATGGCAAATAATAAAATTAACTGATTTGAAACGTATTGCTGTTAGCTATTATTTCGTTTACCCAAGGGACTTATTTTATGCAATGTAATGCAATAAATAATAAAAAAACACAAAAAACAAAAATACCTATAGTTCCACCCTTAAGCCAAGTCGCTAGGTAGTCTCACAGCCTTCTTGAAATGGGCCAATCCGTGATAGAGGATTGACCCGTTTCGAGAAGGTTGTCCCCGGGGTGTCTACAACAATGACTTGTTGTACGTCAGACAGTGTCGTAAGCCAGATCGATAAAATAATCTAGAATGTTTGGAGTAGGAGTAGCGAGTAAAAACGTTAATTTTTGTTACGTACGTTATTTATCCTTATCTGGATGAAAAAAAAAACAAAAAACCTATAGTTCATCATCATGATGATGATGATGATGATGATGATGATGATGATAATAATAATTATTAATAATAATAATAATAATAATAATAATAATAATAATAATAATAATAATAATAATAATAATAATAATAATAATAATAATAATAATAATAATAACAATAACAATAGAAATAAAAAAAGTAAAATAATAATAATAATAATAATAATAATAATAATAATAATAATAATAATAATAATAATAATAATAATAATAATAATAATGATAATGATAATCACGATAAATTAGCACTAAGCAGTAAAGTACTTACCTTAATGTAACTGCTAGTCTTTCTTCGGTAGAAATTGGATCACGGTAGTTTAATTTCACCTTTTTAATCTTGTCCTGTATGCTGTTATGAATAAGATAGAAAGTATCTTTCGACATTCGAAAATATTCAAAAAAATTTTCCTGGTGCATTAAAAGTTTCGGAAATAAAGTGTGTGTGTGTGTGTGTGTTCACCAACATCTTGCCTGTCAGCACAAATGTCGTGAACCCACAATCTCTCATCAAAAACATTCAATTTTAATTCTAAATTCTCTGAAAGAAGTAATTTGCGCACAATACTTGTTGAAGCCATGATGGAGACTGAACGCACGCAAACCGGATCTTGTGTGGCCACCCCCAAAAAGCCGGACAAGACGCAAGACGGAAGAAGACGGGTGAAGACGTGCTGCACGCGCCGGAACGGATCCTGTGTGGCCGAAGCCCTCAGTGTGTAAGCAAGCATAGCGTATATCAGCTGTGGACAGAGTTATTGCCTTTTCTTTTTATATTATATGTCAAATAATAATAGATTGTGGTTTGTCTATTATGGCACAAATATAAAAAATGTAAATTGTCTACAGGTGGTGGGCCAGCAGGTTGCAGAACCATGACCACTATACAGCCACTTGAAGCCCGTTTTGACAAAGGCTGAGCAAGCTGTTCAGATGGCTCGGTATGACAAAGGGCATCGTCATGTGTCGTATGACGTGGGGCAGTACGTCAAGGTGTTCTTTCCCTTACGGAAGGTGGGCCAAGTCGAGAAATTTATGCACCGTTGGTTAGGCACTTTTAAAATTGTTTCAAAATTGTCTGATTTGAATTACGTTGTTAAATTGAAGTCGAACAACAAATGGGTTGAGGATACTGTCCACGTTTCACGGTTGAAGCCCTGGTACGATCCCGGGGAATGGCGATTGCCCTTGCCTGATAGCTAGGTTGTGTGTGTATGTGAGTACGTGATTGTATGTGATTGTGTTACGTTACGTTACTCTGGTTAGGCTACGTGTTTCTGTGTTTTTTCTCTCCGTGTTGCGTCTTCTATTTTCGAGTAGTGCTATTGACGGGCATAGGCTTTATTCACGTTGTGAAATCTCTCTATGTCCGGGACAGTTAGTTTGCGGACTGGGGATTGAACTGGGGACTGCAAGATTGTCGGAAGTTAATGTGCGTTTGCTTTGATTTGTTGCGTGGGCTTGCTTCGTTCACGGCGTTATCTCGTGCGCTCGCCTGGTATGCGGTTGTTGACCGTTATCGGTGTCGGCGGGTAGCTTGTGTCAGCATTTGCACTCGGCTTCAGTGAGTTACTTGCTCGCTATAAGGCCTCTTTCGATTTATCATTGTGCCTGGTTTATAACTTTGACAGCTCAGCGTTTTTCGCCGCCCGTCGTTAGTCGCGATGCAATGAGGGTAATCTTTAGGTGCGCTGGCTCGTTTGTATGAATGTCTTTGTATGACTGTTTGTATGCATGTGTTGGTATGAATGTGTTTTGTATGAATGTGTTTGTATGACTGTTTGTATGCATGTGTTGGTATGAGTGTGTTTGTTCGAGTGTGTTTGTATGACTGTTTGTATGCATGTGTCTGTATGAGTGTGTTTGTATGAATGTGTTTGTATGACTGTTTGTATGCATGGGTTGGTATGGTTGTGTTTGGTATGAGTGTGGTCACGTCCGGTGACTTTGGAGCGGACGACGGACAGTCCGTGGAGCGTGTCTGTGACGGGGCTTAGCACGGGCGATGGACAGTCCGTGTGTATAGTCCCGTCCGGTGACTATGGACGATGGACAGTCCAATGGGGGTGTCATGGAGCGTGACAGCACGGACGATGGACAGTCCGTGTGTGTGGTCACGTCCGGTGACTTTGGAGCGGACGACGGACAGTCCGTGGAGCGTGTCTGTGACGGGGCTTAGCACGGGCGATGGACAGTCCGTGTGTATAGTCCCGTCCGGTGACTATAGACGATGGACAGTCCAATGGGGGTGTCTGTGGCGCGACTTAGCACGGACGGCGGACAGTCCGTGTGTACAGTCGCGTGGTGACTGCCGTGTGGGTGACTTCGGGTCATGACACGGCTATGAATATTATTGGCAACTATGGGTCGTGGTGATTGTGGTTCTTCACCGTTAGTGTCAAGTGCGTTGTCGATATTGTTCTGGTTGGCGGGTCAGATGGTCTGATCATGGGTCGGGGGTCTGGGGTCTTGGTGTATGCACTGGGGTGGTTTTCTGGGGTCGGGAATGTTCATAGTGGTGTTAGGTTTAAGACTAGTTCATTATGGCGTGACTGTGTCACTCTCTTCTCTCTCCTGTGCACGTGCACTAGTGCAGTTGTGAGGAAGGGGGAGGAAAATTAGTTTTATTTAATTACTTTTACGTTTTATTTAGGTTTAGGGATTGATGGACATTCCCGGTGTTTCTCTTTGCTTTGGTCGCTACTTGGCATTGGGTGATAGCTTTGTGTGCATTGAGTATACTGGACTCTTGATCGGCGTCGCGGAGTGTACGTGCACGGCTCTGTGATGACATTTTGATGCGTCGGCGGGATTCTTTGTCTTCCACTTCCTGCTGTAGGTGTCTGGCGCTGTCCTGACGGCGTCAGTGTGAATTCTTCTCTCGCGAGGCTAGTTACGAGTGCAGTTATGGACGCGTTCGACGTTTTTTCATGGGAGCGCTATGTGGAGGAGTGGCGGTTGGGGGCTTGGGCCGTCGCTTGCGGGGGGAGGGTCTTCCTCCCCTCGCATGCGGTCGGGCGGCCGTATTTGTGGTTGGAGGCCCGGGCGGCCCTATTATTTCTAGAGGGGCTGCTGAGGGACAGGAGGCTTCGGCGTCAGACGGCGGCCTCCATGTTGGAGGACCAGGGGGTGCGCCGTTGGCGCTATTTTAATGCTCTATACTTGCACCGCTTCAAAGTCCACCCGGAGGACGATGTGCCGATTCCGGATTCACCCGCGGAGGGGGTGACTCCGGAATTGGTATATCGGTTCTACTGGGGGTGGGCTGGTAGCTTAATGGGGGGGTGGGTCATTTTCATTGAGGGGACGGGGGGATGGGGGGTTCTTTCGTATTTTGTTTTCTTTCTTTTCGAAATTGGTTTTTTGTTCTGGCACTATGGGGAAATTAAGGTGTGTTACTGTGTGTCTTGTGCGGGTTGCGGGGAGGGGTTCGGATCTGTCCACGTCGTTCCTGATTGCTATGTTTTTACCACCAGGTTTTTGAGTGAGGCAGTCATGGTTTGCGTGCGTGGGCTGTTCGTTCTGGTTGGCGTGGGGTGGTTGGCGCCGGCGGCATTAGATACTCTGGCTACAGGTAAGCCATTTACCTCTTCTTTGCTTGCTCCGGGGGTGGTGGTCACCTCTGGCATGCATTGGTCGGTGGTTGCAGACCCCATCGTGTACGAAGGGTCGGTCCCCCTGCGTTATACAGGGGTTTGGCCGCGCTCCCCTTCGGCGTCTCTGGATGTCGGGGGGGTAGTGGAGTCGGCCTGTCCTGGCAACGAGGATTCGGACGGCTGTGAGGTTTTACGGATGTTTAACGATTTAGAGCGCACTTTGGGGTCACAGCTGTCGCTTTTGCAGAATAGCACGGGTGGGGGCTTGCAGGGGGCGGTGGTCAATTTTACGAGGGGTCGTAGTGCGCGAGCGTTGTCCTTTGTGGGGGATGCGTTTCGTTGGTGTTGTGCTGTGGCCACTCACAAGGATGTCCGGTCCCTGTTTAAGTCTGAGGAGGAGCTCCGCCGGTATTCTCAAGGGTTGGACGATGCTGTGCATGAAGACCATGCGGTCCTGCGTAATGTCACCCTGGCGTTAAAAGCATACGACGCCGGGTTGGAGTCGGTTATGCGTAGGGGGGGTCAGGCTCAGCATAATCTTTCCTTGGCCTTAGATCGGTTTCAGAATGCGACAGATATGCGCCTTGATTATGATGAGCGATTGTTGCACTCGGCTCTTCTGCTACTTTTGCACACGGTTACTAACCAGGTGCGAGTGGTGGAACAGTTCTTTCGGGCGCAAGTTACCGCGTCGTGCCGGCAGGGACGCATTCCCTCGGTCTTGCTTTCTCGGGATGTTCTTTCGAGGGACTCGGGTGTCTTGGGGGAGGCGCTTTTGTTGGATGGGAAGGAACTCGTGTTGCCAAAAGAGGAGGTCGACGCTTATAATTTCCTGGATTTGGCGTCTTGTGTTATCGGGGGGGATGAGGTATTATTATCTGTGCGTGTTCCTATTCGTCGCGTTGGTAATTCGTGGCGGTTGTATGAGCCGGATTTGATCCCCTTCGCTTGGCGGGGGCAGTCTTGTATTTTACGAACCTCTCCGTCTCTTGTTGCTGTCTCTCACGGGGAGACGACGGCTATCATGGGTGCTTCCTTGCGACACTGTCAGCCTCATGTTGGTTCTCTTTGCCTGGTTCCTCGAGTGGTTCTTGGGGGGGTTGGGGGGGGGGACCGCTTGACGCAGACATGTGTTCAATCTTTGTTCGCGGGGGCCTCTACGGATGAGATTGTCAGAGTTTGTTCAATTCCAATGTGCTCCGGGGGACGGGGTGGTGGTGACGCAGTTGGGCCCCTAACGCGTGGCGCTTACTCACGCCCAGGGTGTTTTGAAGTTTGTTTGTGCTATTCGAGATTCGGTCACCCTACAGGTTCCTCAGGCCGCTCAGGTGGGCAGCCTAGAGGTGACGGTCCCTTGTGATTGTCGACTGGTTCTGAATGGCGAAGCGCTGGTGCGCGAATTGTATCCTTGCGACGCGAAGGGGGTGTCACGACCGGGGGTAGTCCACATTCTACCTAGTGGATGGGGGAAGCTGAATTTGTCTGAGGAAACTTGGGTGTTTCATAAAGTGCGTTCGCGTTTTGAGAACTTATCCCAAGTTCTTGATGAATCTTGGTTCGTTCGGGTGCCGCCCCTTAACATCTCGGTTCCCGCGCCCTTGGGCAACATTGATCAGGGGGTAACTGTCTCCGTGAATCGTACTTTTGGTTGGGACCTGGTGGACGTTATTGGCATCCACGGTACTATTCTGGGGGTGGTAAATTGGATTGTCATTGTTTTGGTTTTCGTCATTGTGCTTCGCAATCCCTACCTGATTGGGTGCTGTGTAGTTCGGCCGGTCCAAGCGTTTCCTCTCAGTTCGGCGGAGGTGGAGCTTATCGAGATTGTGTCTGGATTGACCGTGGGTACGCTGGCCATCGCCATTGTTTGCGAATGTGTGCGGGCTTTTTGTCTGTGTCAGCATCGTCGGGGCAGTTCAAGTAAGTCCAACACGGAAGGAGGGGTGGATAATCCTGGGTGGGTCATGTCTACTCTGGGTTCGGGGGAGGGAGCGAGTCTACGTTCTTAGTCTGCACTTTATGCTCCGGTCGGGCTGGTCGTCAGGGATGTCCCTGTCCAATGTGGTTTGGTTGCGGTGGCGGAGTTGTCGCCCTCGGGGGTGTCAGGGGACGGACCGCCCCTGGCGGCAGTGGTTACACATACGGTTTCGTCCCAGGCGTCCCCGGGTGGTTGTCAGCCACCTTTGGTGCCAGCTTGGGATCCGTCGTTGGCGAAGCCGGGGGCATACTTGACTCCCTCTCCCCCCATTCCGGTTTATCATTTTGCTTGAGAGTTGATACCGTTAACACCTGGGGAGGGAGCTAACTTGGTGATGGTGCAAAATTGGTTGTTACTTCTGACATTTTTTGGGGTTTTTCATGAGGGGGGGGGGGGGACGTGTGGTTTTAAGGATGGCATACTGCTGGTGTTTGTTTGTGTGTTATACAGTGGATGGCAACTCGAGGCTGGGGTAGAACCGTCGGTCCGCTGTCTTGAGTGGGTTGACTGCTGTCAGCGGGTCGGCGGCGAAAGAAGACTCCGGGGCGAGGAATTGTTCGACTCCGGGGTCCAATGTATTCCGAAAGAACCGTAATGTTGATATAGAACAGACACACTTTACTATTGTTTTATTGTTGCTCGTTGTTATGTCTTTTGTGATGTTTTTAAGTTTTCTTATGTTTATTGTCTGTTATTTTGTTGGTATTAAGTTTTTTGCTGAGCATGATCTCTAGGTTATAAATACGGTTATTTGGAAGTAGGCACAAGGGAGCTGGAGAGATCATGGCTCGTAGTCGTTTCATTTAGAATGTATATGGCTGAGGGGTGAGGAGTTTGACTATGGGTTTTCTCGATTTATTTTGTTTCTTAAGTATAAGGGGGGGGGGGGGGTTGTTTTTTTTATTATTTACTGTGGATAATTGGGCTTACGTCATACATCTGATACCAAATTTGGTTATCACTGTGCTCTCTGGCTTTCTATAAATCACGAGTCGAGGCAGAGTCGCCTCTTATCCTAAGGGGGGGCATGTGGCGTAAAAATGGGGTCTTGATCATGATTTCATTTTTACTTTGTTTTATTTAATTGCGTGATTTATAGATGCCTTACTGGTTGTGTAAGTTCCTGGCTTTCAACATTGAAAGGTATGCGCTGTGCTCGACTATTTCAACATCTCAGTTTGGTTTATTTTATGATGACTGAAGTGACTTGCGGTAATTACCAATAGAGTTGTGTGCAATGTTCTGGCAGCTGTGCTGACTGGCCAATCCTGGAGGGCGCTAGTTCGACGTTGTCGACAGCGGGCCATTTCCCTCTCCCGCGTGATTCCCACGGGGGGGGGGGGGGACAGTCAATGGGATTATTTGGTAATTGCCGCGGATTTCGGCCAGCGTGGGGCTGAAAGCGGGGTGAGGGGGTATGACGTAAGAGAGGCTAGGTGCATGCGAGGTAACTGAGGGCTAAGTCGGGGCAATCAACGGTAGGACGTGGAAAGTGAAGGACCGACACCTTGGGAGTACGGGAGGAAGATCAAGCCTAGGGGAAGATACCAGTACTGTAGGACCGTACACGGAGGCCCGCAGGAACAACACCACGGACGGAACCAAGGCAGCAGAGGAGATTGGACACCTGGAAACCAAGGTAGAGGGACTTCGACCTATCACTTTAACCCCTGGGGTACTCATAGTTAGACTATTCACGTCTCAGCCAAGTAAGGTTCACTAGATTATGTTAATAAACTGTTCCTTCATTGTTTGAACTCATGACTCATCTCATCTTTAACCCGTTCCTCACAAATCCTGAATCTCTGGGTATACCATAGATCCCGACAGGTAGCAAGACTTCCCCCAGAAGCTACGCCCCAGTACTTCTGCGGATTCCGCCAACTTCGGAGACCGAGGTTCGAGGCCGAGACGACGGAATTGGGTACGTGTCACGGTAGGAAACTGCTATGTGACAATATCATGGCGACAATGCGAACATTCGCTGTTTTACCACCAAACGCTGTTTTAGATCATCGAAAAAGGTAATTTTGAATATTGCAGCAGGCACCAAACCTTGTTTGGGTTAATTTTAAACATTAATTTGTCTATTAGTAAGTGTTTCAAGTACTTTACTACTTTTAAGTACTTTACTTTCCGGGCCCGCATTTGTGCAAATAAGCCGAGGACCCAATCGGTAGAATTATCAATGGGGTCTGCTTTCCATGGTTGTAAATTGCTTTATTTTAGTTATAAGCTAGCTATATATTAGCATATTTAGCAAGTTATACGCCGAGTAATACAAATATATCATGACTATTTAATATTTATATTGTAATTGTAATTTTGTTTTAAGGCGGTTCCACCGGCAGTAGGGACAAGTTTTCACACCATGCGCGCTGCTGTATGGTTTTTAATCGTGTTGCTGCTATCTGTTGACGACTTAGTGAACTAGTTTAGTTCAGCGTTATCGTGGTAGATGTCGCTAGAGTAGGGGCGTCGCTGATTGGTCGGGGTCGTAGTGGCCGTCGCGTGCCATTTGGGCGGTTGTTTCGAACAACAGCACTCGTCGCCATTCAGACCGACCAACGGAATGGAATGCAGCCCCTCAGATAAGGAATTTCACTAATGGATGGCAGAGGCAAGCCGGCGTAGGACTCTTATCAAAGCGACAGAAGAGTGAGGTTCTTATCTGAGATAAGACAGAATGAATAAGTTGAGAGTGTTGAAGCAGCGGATGTAATACAAAATATAATTTCTGAATCTTGCATGATATTCGTGTTGAAATACACGTAGGTGTAATTGTTATTTTTTTATTATAATAACGCAACTTGAATGAAACCTGTATTCCAACTAGAAATGAAGTTATGGCGAAAAGTGCATTTAAAATTTTAATTTGAAGATCAACGGGAATAAAATGGGGAAATACCGAGTTGATCTAGTTCATTACACAACACAATTTTGTAATGTTTAATTATAACCAATTCAAAATACTTGCAGTTAAATTGCTTGCTTTTTATTAGAATAGAGAAACTTGAATGAACCTCGTATTCCAACTAGAAGTGAAGTTATGGTATAAATGCATAGAAGTATTTTTATTTTGGGATTGCAGAATTTTCTCATCTACGCCTGACATTGTGTAAGATGCGTATACACTAATATTAGGTATTTGTACAACCCAAACTGCTGTTTATTACCATCTTTACTTACTTATAACTATATGGCGCGTACGGCAAGCAAGAAATTAATTCGATACACATCGCCTATTTGATAGAAGCCTTTTGATAGAAGTAGTTGAAACGTCTCAGTTTCTTTCTTCTTTTGAAAATTAACGGGAACTTGGATCAGTTGAAAAGTAACTTAACTTTTCAAAGTTCCTTTTTGGGGGAACTTGCCTAAAACTGACAGGTTGATGATTATCGGAGTATCAGTATTCGGAGTGACAACTCATATGTTGGCAACGATGCTAACCGAGACGATTAGTCTGCGATTACGAAACACGTCACCTGACATCAATCCCAAAGCCAGGGTTGAAACTGGGAGGCTGGAACCACTGTGCTGGAACTGTTTGTGGGACAAACAATCATCAACCAGGGATATTACTCTAGCATTAAATATTTGATTACCTTTCACACATCATGCTTATCATAGTCTCTCTTGGCAAAGGAATAGTGTTACCATACCTCCGGTTAGAGCCAGAAATGTCGTTTTTACACCCTGTTCGGGCGGCTTTTTCGATATTATTGAATTGTGAACATTTTGTGTTCTTACTTGTTATAAACAAGAAGAGTCAAATTTGGCATACAAACAACACTCTCCGTAATTGATGTCTAAGCCAGCCTTGCTACAACTAATAGACAATAGTAAAACCGCGTAGAGCCCCAACCACAACTGTCGGCATCGTGATTGTAATCGAAATAAGAATAGTACTTTACTCATGCTAAATCATTATGACGTTACGATTTTATTGTGAACAGTGACATAAGAACCACGTAAGTTAACTTTTTCACGATATCGTTCATCGTCTAAAAATTAGGAAATGATTTTACTATTATGTCCATGGTATAACTATTGTTGAAATAGATTCAGTGGCGTATCCAGAGGGGGTGAACCCCGTCTTAAAAAAGAAAAAAAAATGGAAAGTGAACTTTTACCATTCAATGGACACAGTCATTTTAAAATACCAAAGCCATTGGTTTCGGTTCAAATAATACAAGTATTTATTAAAAAAATATTGTTGTGTATAAGATGCTGAAGTTTCTTTTATTTGTGGGGTTCAAAAGAAAATGTGTTCATAGAAAAGTAGTAATTTTTTCAGTTCGCTGCTCTGAATTTCACAGATTTCCGCCAACATGGCGAGAAAACAAAGTCGGGGGGCTAGCCCGAACTACTCCACTAATGGGCAGTGTTGACTGGTATCAAGGTATTTGTATCTAGATACTTTTTGTGTATCTTTTACCTGTATCCTTTTCAAATAAGTACATTTACCTGTAGGTATCTGGAATCAATTTAGATGCAGGACACTTATTTTAATACAGTACTTGGTTAAAATAGGAAGACACGAGCAGGTATCATTTGAAAAAGAATTACTTTTACAAAATCTAACCCAAGATTCAATAGACCCACTACACAAAACTGAGCACAAAATGCACTCTATCGAGTGTTTTTGGATACTGTCATTTGAACGTGGCTTTCACTGTCAAGGACTATGTTAATTAATAACATGCCTTTTGTCAATGTACATTATACCTTATCCACAATACTATTACAAAGTAATAAAAATTCACTACCGATTCCTCCATTCTTTGTTTTATTTAAATCGAACTCAATCTTGGATTCATTTCTTAAAACAATTTCATGAAAATAGTTTTTAATTTGTAATAATAAAAGTATTCCAATATTATATATTATCTGTGTTGCTTCGACCATCCCAAGGTACTTTTATGATTTGTGGGAGCATAATAAAAACGAATATCCTAAAACAGTATTGTATTTTGGGCAGCTTTCTTGAAATTGATTTCATATAAATAATAAATGTTTGCATCGTCAAGCAGGTGCAGCTGTATATTATCATGTTGTATGACCTATCTGCCATTCTTAATAAGTACCGTACTCGTATATAAGACAATATGCATATCTATTGAACAAGATTGACTTATAATTTACTACTGCTTTGAATTATTATCTATTAGGTACCGGTAAGTATTATCCAATATTTATAATGAAATTAATACCTCTATTTTGTAACCCGTTCTTGTCATACTGTACAAAGCAAATGGGCAACATTTATTGTGGATAATTGAAAAACAATGCACATTTGATATAATTTATACAATTGAGATAGATGTAGACTTAAACATATCATAATAAACACTAACCCTATGTTGTCAACTACAAAACAGTTGCCAGCGCAGTTGGCCGAGGTCGATTAGGCGTTGGTCTTGTAAACCACGGTCTCTGCGTCCCAGGTTCGAATCCTGGCTTGGGCATGGATGTCATGTGGCGTTTTTTCATCTTCATAATCACCCACTCACCGTCTCGATTAGCCTCGTTGCAAAAATATGAGACGTAGAACCCCAAATATCATCACAAAACAGTTCAAAGTATCTTTGTATTTAGCCGGTATAGGGTACGCACAACTGACGTAACAGCCGAACTACAACAATGGAATAAATGAATTGAACTGGTGGACAAACAACAAGCTGTCAAAGTAAAATCTTTGCAAATAATGAGGAGAAACAATTAGTTGTAGCGATAGTAACTGCTCGCCAGTTAAAATTTATGTTCATTAATGGACAGCAACTATCTGAAAGTTTGTAAACGTTATGAACGTTTGTTTTTTCAACTTCAGAACTTCATATTTTTTTGACAACTTGTTTGTCCATCGGTTCAATTTATGTGTTTCATTGTTGTGTTTTGGTGTTGTGCGTACCCTACATAGGTACATTTCTAAAATTGATCTTGTATCTAGAGCTAGGTACATTGGCAACGATGATAATCGAGACGGTGAGTGGTAACATCATGAACATGAAAAAACTTCACATGGAATCCATGACTAAACAGGACTCGAACCTGGCGAATGCATAGGCTCATAGTCAAAGGCAGCAATGCCTAATCAAGAGAGCCACAGTGGGCTGCTAAGTGATGTCGGTAAGGTAAGAGATAAGCTCAGTTCCAAGTTCAATACAAAATAAAAGATAAGAGAGTTGTGGAGCGCCGGCGGGACCTTGAGGGGGGTGAGGGGGGAGGGTGTGCTGATATCTTCGGGAGCTGCTGCTAGAAGTTGTCTTCGTTGCCGCTAGGGAGACGCGGCCACTGTACAGCGCGGGTGAAAGCATTGTGCTTATGGGAAATAACGCACCGATCTAGCAATTTTAGTCACATTATAATAATATAAGCGCATTTACACTCCAACAGGGTTTTTCTGCTACAGAATAAATCACTTGATGTCAACGTATATTTTTCATTTCAAGTCTTTCATTACAAAAAAATATATATATTTTTTTAAATTCATCGTTTTTTTCTTGGTAATTACAAAAATTCATATTTCGGTTGTTTATCAAAGAATTGCATTGCTAGAGTAGAGGTGACACTAATAATATAGTTAGGCAATATTTTGTACACACAATACTTATATAAGTTGTAACGTTATTATTTGCCACTCAGTTTTCGTATAGTCAATTTCCAACAATTGACAATTTTATTGTCGCTTACACAATGAACCAATTTTTTTTTCAGGCTTACCAAAATGTGTATTTACAACGTCTGTAATGAGATATTTGGAAAACGGTACTTCAAAAAAATATTTTAGCTCCCATAGGAACCGCCTTAAATAAACAAATCTTCTATTTCGTATGTTGGTGGGTAGTGCAGTGCTTACAGCCTTTTAGTTTTTGACACTTTGATCAGCAGGCGGTGGGTTCCTCTAACGCAAGGTCGACCGGCGAACCAATCAGGTTATGTACTGCCAAACGCAGCTTTGTGATTGGATCGTTGATGTTGCTTTCAACGATCCTTCACATTCTGCGCCATACGGGGTTTGGTTGTTTGTTTGTTTTTATCACCCTAGGCCTCGTCTTGGAAATGTTCTGGTAAGCATGTAGGCTAGTAGTACTAGTAGGTCCTAATTCTTGACTTTCTTCTTGACGTATTATATAATGGCTACATGATAGGCCTACAATATTAACAGGGGAAAAGGTGAGGTTCATAAAATACGTTTTTGGTCTTACCACCTAACCTTAATAACCTAACCTACTTAAAGGAATAGGCTATAGCCTACCTAAATATGACAAGGCTTACCAATTGAAGAATAATATTTGTTTGCCATTGCAAAATTCGTTGATAACATTTGTAATTTATTCAGGAAGTAGGTTTACTACAAAGGCCTAGGCCTAATTGTGTCAAAAGTGGCCAGGTCTAGGGCCTAGGCCTAGGCCCTAGCCCAGTAAGCTCATTACCTTATGCCTAGGTCTAGGCCTAGCTACTTCTTGAGCTCAAAACGTCATTCGGTCTATATTTGGTTCCAACCTAAGAAGCACCCTGCCAATCACTAACCTCAAAAGGAGGCGATGGTATTGTGGAGATCGTAAAGCCGGGTTTATATAAAGTCACAAGGTTTTGTTTAGCCGGGTTTATATAAAGTCACAAGGATTATGGTTTAGTTATAAGCCGAGTTGGAAGATAGGGATCACATACAATGGTTCACACAAACTCGTCATTGCAATAGTCATAGTCGTAGTCATTCTTAGAGTTGAAAAATGTTCAACTCTCTTATTGCAATACCATATTCCTTGTGACGGACCAATCAGGGGTTGAAACGTCACTTCTCGCTTATAACAAGCCAATGAAATGCCATAAACAATGAATCAGTGCTACAGAGCTTATACCTTATTGCAATTCCATATGACTATAACAAAACCCTGTGACTTTATATAAACCCGGCTTCATAGTCGTATGGAATTGCAATAAGGTATAAGCTCTGTAGCACTGATTCATCGTTTATGGCATTTCATTGGCTTGTTGTAAGCGAGAAGTGACGTTTCAACCCCTGATTGGTCCGTCACAAGGAATATGGTATTGCAATAAGAGAGTTGAACATTTTTCAACTCGCTTGTGACTACGACTATGACTATTGCAATGACGAGTTTGTGTGAACCATTGTATGTGATCCCTATCTTCCAACTCGGCTTATAACTAAACCATAATCCTTGTGACATTATATAAACCCGGCTTAAATGTCAACTATCCCCATTATTCAGCAAAGCACTCACCTTCTCAGCCGGTACCGACAGCTGAACATGAAGAATGTCGCCTCAACTTGACTACGGACGGGTGTCACTCCCTGTATATAGGGGAAGGTCCCCTTTTTGTAACTGTGTGTCCACCCCGTTGACTGCCGCTTGAGATTTTAGACAAGATTGGATAGCGAGAAAAATTAATGGCTGAAAGGTCATCATTGCATAAGAGGAAAAAAAAAAAATATTTACAGCTGTCAACAAAGGAGGCGACGGCTAAGTCACCCTTTGTGTGTAGTGATTGGCAGGGTGCTTCTTAGGCTGGCACGCAGTTTAGTTCTAGTATTTTAACATGGGAGCTGCTGATTCCAGATAGCCAGTAGGTAGGCCTACTTACTTAGTTCAGACTTGATCTCTTCGTAAACACCTCGGTAGAATCCGAGTTCGGCTTGGTAAAGTCACCAGGATTGCATTCTGTAAAGTCGACCGGGCTCAACCAGCCCGGACCCTAGTAGTCCGTAAGCTTCTCCGATCCAGCTGGTTCTGTTGCCTTTTCAGTCATGACTCAAAAACCCACAGTCTTTGGCCGATCATTCTCAAGAACATCCGTGGCATCAAACTGAACATGCGGCAGAATGTTTTTTAGGCCACAATCAGTTGTCTCTGCTTATTGTTTATTTATTGCTCAACGTAAGCTACTGGATGCATACTTAACTGAATCTCTGTTACCATTAGATGTGCTGATTCCCCATGATGTTCGATGGCCTGTCATCATGGAATCACCAGTGGACACTGTGGTTGGCCAAAGTTACGTCACTGTGATTCCTGTCGACTATCCAAGAAGTAGGGCAGTTTCACAGCCTGCAGATTACTTAGTTGAACAATACGGGTGAGTTTAGAACTTAGCCTATTTGAAAACATCATGCTCAAAACTACTTCTAGTTTGGGTTTCGCAGTGGCCTTGTATATACGAGACAACCCGGTCCTGACTACTGCAGCAGATACCATACATGCAAGGCCTACAACATCCGTGGAGCATAGAAAATCTTTGTAGGCGGCGATACAGTTTGGGCCGCTTTGACCATAGTCCCGTACATCTTCGGGTTAAAACAAGCTGCCATGGCATATAATGCAAAGTGAAAGTCAATAGATAGGCAATAGAAGCCTTAAGTTTACTTGCCAATGCTTTTTATGGTCTTGATGAGTTTCACTCGACTTCTCCCCTGTAGTTTTAGTTTGTTGTCTTTAGTGTAATACAGGGGTGGACAATTAACTGTCGTAAAATTTCATGCTGGCGCCTAAATTGTCAAGAACTAAAAAGTACCAATTTTCATTCATTAGGCCTAGGCCTACAGAAAAAAAAAAAAATGTTTATTTTATTTTAATAGTGTCATGTAAATGGCTGTTGTTGTAAACACAGGTGTTTGTGGTTGCTTGTGTAGATGTCTTGATAGCTAGGCCTACGAATCGCAAGGGCTGACACGCTCCTTTTCAAACCCAAAGCTTTTACTCTTATACTTTCAGTGCAAATTTATGTGACACTTCAATGCGACGTTGGCTTAGGGCCTCGTAAAAATGAAACGTGGAAACGGTGGGCCTACGGATAGACCTTCAAAACAGTTGAAGAATTAACAAGTTTCCTGTCAGTATAAGTAGGCCTAGGCCTAGTATTACGACTAATTGAGTTGAAATCGAATCGGGGGAAACAGGTTCTTCCTCACGTGTTGATGTTTCAATCTTAACTCCGCCTATTAGGCCTACACCAGTAACAGGGATAGGCCTAGGCCTAGGCCATACTTGGGGAAGTTTATTTTGAAGATGAACTTTTAGAAAGTTCAATTCACCCTCAAAAAAATTAACTTTATAAAAGTTCAAGTTCACTTTTAAAAATTGTGCAGTTCAAGTTCACTCCAAAAACTGAACTTGCTTTTTAAAAGTTCATTTTCTTTTTTTGTATTTTTTTGTATTTAATTTAATTTTTTTTTTTTTTTTTGCTCTGGCCAGCATTACTAGGTCCAGGGCCACTGTCATTATCAGACCCTACCTCCTCGTCCTCTTCAACGCTCCTCCCCACACTGTCCCTATCCATTATGAAAAAAAACTAGTTCCGTCCCACAGGCGTTTATGCAAAAAATACAAAGCAGGCCATCGTTGATGCCCATACGTAGGCGGCTTGCCACTTGCCAGTTGCCAGCTAGTGTTTGATTAACATACACCTTCTATTCTTTCGGCATTGTCCCCTATGCTCTATCATGGGTAAAGTTCCAAAGATGCAAAAAGTGTAAGTATGTCTAACATTCATCGACACCACACCTGAAATAGATCAAAGTCGGCATGGAACGTTCGCTCTCAATCTCATTGGTGCTCAGTAATTTCCCCGGTCTTCTATGAACCAATCACAAATTTTGTAACAAAAATCTAATATTCGCGTTTTGGCATTGTGTATTTTTGTAGTGCCGAATTCTGAGTTTCGCTGGTAATGTGTACTGCGCAATAGAAATATGTGAACTTTTCAACCGTTCAAAAGTTCGCGAAAATAATGAACGTTTGAAGTAAAAGTTCATACTTACCAAAAATGAACGCGTTCGTTCATAAGTTTGTCAAAATTCGAACGCGTTCACGTGAACGCTTTCATTTTAAAAGTTCATTCTCCAAGTTTGGCCTAGGCCTAGTCGTAGAAGGAAATGAATCTCGAATTCTCGACCAACACCTGCACCCACAATTACGGCCGCTTCAAACAAAACACGTAAATAAATAACGTAAAATAAATACCTAAAATACCTGTCCCTTAGTCTACTTCAAGTTCATTTTTAGCCTGCAATATAAGCTTCCTATGTCACCCTATTTGAAATTCGCCTGAAATCGCGTTTCAGACAGTCAAACGTACTGCAATCCTCAAAAAAAAATTGGCCTTTGGCAAAATTAGCCTCCAGCAGCTGGGGCAAAGCCCCAGACCCCGGACTTGCCACGCGACCTCGTTGCTTCGCCAGATTGTTGCTGGCGCTTAAGATTTTTTGCTGGCTCCTAGATTATTGAAAGATTTGTCCACCCCTGGTGTAATACATCGTACTGTATTACGATACTTCAATGAATGGGTAATTTTAGAGGTAAGCTTAAATTTAAGCTACAGATATGTAAACAAATATGAAAACCTAGAACTAAAGAAATCAGTGAGTTCTAACAATAATTGCTAGTTTAAATAAAAAAAATATCTTGTACTAGACCTTTCTCTGTGTGTCAGTTGGCTGAGTGCAGTCATAGTCATGAGTAAATTGGCACAGTGGTTCTCAACCCGTGTCACGCGTACCCCTAGGGGTACGCGAGACATTCTAAAGGGGTAGGGCCTACTTGAAAAAATATGAATACTAAATTTAAAAAGTGTTGCAACATTGTTGAAATTATTTTAAAAACTAAATTCATACCCTAGGTTAATGTTTTCTGAATGCACTATTCTTTGCAACCACTGGTCAATTTATTGTATTTTTGTATTTTACCAATTTTACCCAAAAAGAGACATTATATTGGCCCCATAAACACGTTGGAGCCCCGAGTTTCCCTACTGATGTCGAGAAAACGGGCTCAAGTTTCACATTAGGTCTTCTCTTCCCCAAGGTCTGCTACCTTATCGTGTTTGTGTGCTTTGATCTTTAAAAAACCTCTAAAAGTCGCAAAAACGTATCTATGACCTAAAAAAATGTTACGGGGGCAATCCCCGGGCCACCATATTTTGTGACTACCTTGGAAATGCACTACCGGCAATTATTTTGAAACAGCCACTTAAACCGTTTCCCTGGGAAGAACACTGCAAAGTGCATAGACCTATCTAATTGCTTTCACTATTATACAATATGTACGCCTTCCTGCTCTAAATATCACGAAAATACGTTTGATTAATTGCAGCCTCAAGTATCGTAATAAACACAAATATGGGGGGGGGGGGGTATGTGATTATTTGCAATGCCTTTTAGGGGTACTAGGCTGAAAAAGGTTGAGAATCACTGAATTGGCATATGCCACAGTCCTTGCCACTAGACTGTGAGGCTATTAAGCTACTGCAAGACGATGTCTATGAATGAGTATAATATTTGGAAGAGATTCCTGAATGCAAGCGAATTGATGCCACGAATCTTCTTGTGCTTCTCAAAAGATCACCGCCTTGCTTTAATCGCAAATACGTTTGGACAATTAAATAATTAGTGAAAGTAGGGTTAAGTTGTGAAGTATTCAACCATGTTGTACAAATTTGTTAAATAAACTATAATATCTACGTTGTGCTAGCGAGTTTGTGGGCGACCGGACACGAGAAGAGTACATGCGAGGTGACTACAACATAAACAGCTCACCTGCCGACTCCAATAAGGAGGACCTGTGTTCCATCTACTCGGGTCAACGCTTCGAGCAGGGGAAACCTCAGTCAACCAGTTTCGAGCGTGAGAAGAACACGCCAATGACGTTTGAACGGGACAAGCAATGTTCCAATGGAGGGGGTCTTACACATCAGGTGGGTACCATATTGAATTTCACAATTCATTTCTGTCGATGACTTGCTTTGCTTTAAGGACTTTTTTCAATGTTTTCCCTCTCAAGTTTGTCAAAATACAAAATAAACTATTTTTTATGTGTACACTAATAAGAGAGTATTTCCTAAACAGAAGGGCCTAGGTAATTAGGTACGGTAACGCATGTAGCATGTAGAGATGGGAAAAAATAGCCATTTTTCTAAAAGTTTAACTCCATTTAAACTAATCGCGTTTAAACCGTTCTAATTTATGCCTCCGCCCAACATCGGCTTTGCATGAACCTTGTGTAGTACATGATTGTACACATAAATACGTACTACGGTACTTCAGATTAGTTTCTGGGCTTGTCGAGAGGCCTTGGTTGGCCGACACAGTTGCAATGGGTTTTGTATACCTCTACGTATTTTTGGGTGCTCAGACATACATTAGGGCTTGGCAAGAATATCGATAGGCCTATTCAACACTTTTGTCGATATCGATACCGGTATGTCACGACTTTTTCCATACCTACCTACATCTATTTGAAATCAAAATCTCGAAAAAAGAAATTAAACTGCAATTTAAAAATTAAAATGTTCAATGTTTAAATGGTCCACGCAAAACAGAACACAAAATTCTGTTTTCTAACTTAAGTCTGCATTAAATTTACAATACATTGATTCCCTAATTAGTTATCAATTTTATCTCCAGAAAAAAAGTATATTATATACTATATAGTCAATAAATAAGAGTAGGGCCTACCCGGTTATAATATATTAGTGTATAAAATACTTGATTTTTCATGGTTTCTCAACAAAGTGGGAGGTGATAAAATCAGTATATTATTTTTCGATATATCAATACCTAAATTTTACCGTGATATCGATAATTGAGTGGTATGTCATAGCCCAGCCCTACTATACATGCTAAGTACTGTAGGCCTATTTTAAAGATGGAGGGTCTGAGCTAGTAGTCGCTAATTAATGAAAATGTTCTATGGACTGGGATTCATAAAATGGTGTAGAATACAAATAGTTAAAGCAAATACTGTAATAGGCGCTATCGCTCAATACAGGAAACTGGGCCAGTTTAACATTGAGCCGCATGGTGACACAAGTTCACGTATAAAGTTGAACACCAACCCGCTAGACAGCCGCTGAATCGCAAGCCAGTCGATAACAAAATTTGGCAGCTTTAGATGCAGCGAGTGAACTTCTTCGCGTCGATCATTCACCTAGTTTAACTCAAAGCCGCTAGGACAGCTGTTGCCAGAAATCGACGAGAGTTTCCTGTATTAAGCGATAGCGCCTATTACAGTATTTGGTTAAAGGGTTAGTCAGATGAAAAACTAGAAAAACTATCATTTGTATAGGTCCACCCTCAAATAGGCCTATGGAAAACATGACTAAAAGATACCATACTTTAAAAACAGACGGTTAAAAAATTAAAGAAAACGCGATTTTTTGGCTTGTTGCTACCAAGTAGCACCTAGCAACTCTTCTCATGGTAATTCCCATATGAAAAAAATGTTGCCTCGAGATAGTAAAACCACCGCTAAAATAAAGCACTTATCAAAAATCGATCAGGAGGTTTAATGTGCATCGTTTCCCTACCGATAACATATGCTTCTTAGTACGAACGTGTACTTCTACAAAATGCCCTGCAATTAATTTTCTTGTGACTTCATGTGAACTAAAGTTGCAATCTGTTTTGAGCGGTACTGTCCGCAGTCGTCGAGTGTTTCCCGGAGCGCTGGCTGGGCTCGTATTATTCAATGAGTGGTCTGCTCTGTCTATCAGGCAGGCGTTAGCGACCTCGGGACCGATACAACTGTACTACGCTTTAGAAGAAAAATGCAGCAGAGCTGGCAAAGTGAATCTTATAGAATAGCTAAATGTTCACTATTTTTTTTCTTGCATTGAAGCATCCTATATCAGTTTTATTTTACACATAACTGAATTTCATGCACATATGACTCATTGGTGATTTTTTAGTTTATCACCTGACTAATCCTTTAAGACTTATTATTAAATATTAATTATTATTTAATAATGTGAGGAGGGGACTGGAATGTAGTTGAGGGGGATTGGGGGAAGAGTGGTGGCAGGATAGAAGAAGATGGAGAGGCTTATCTTCAATGCCGACCCAATGCAGAGTTGTACATGGCAACAGATGATGATGATGATGAATGATTAATTAATATGAATCTTAATGATCTAGGATTGGAACAGTGATAAACCAAAGCCCATGACATTCGAACGGGAAAACAAGCCTCCGCCAATCAGCTTCAACCACGATCCCGGTCCAGACTGGGATCCGAGCAACCGCGGGGCGGGCGACGGCAGTGACGCTGATGCTAAGTCGCAACTAGACCAGCCGAATACCCCGCTGCAACGTAAGTTACGCTAGATGCATCCACTGTAAGTCACAGCTCATCATCATCATCATTATCCATCGCCGTTTCCTGCTTCTGGCAGGGTCAGCTTGGGTTTCACAACCAAATTTTTCCACCTCTTCCTATCTTCCCACAATCGTACTTCCTCTACCTGCTCCCAGTTCTCTCCTCTCGTCTGTAGGTCTTCAGCAATCTTTTCCTTCCATCTCTTCCCTGGTCTTCCCCGTCTTCTTCTTCCTTTGATCTTTTTTTCATATCCTGGGCATCCTCTCTTCCGTCATCTGTTTCATGTGTCCAAACCATCTCAGCCTTGTCCTTCCCATTCTGTCCCCTAGCTTCTCCGCACCAAGTATTCCTCTAATGCTTGTATTTCTAATTCTGTCTCTTCTTGTGTTTCCCACCGTGCTCCTTGGGAATCTCATCTTCGCCGCCTATATTTGACTTTCTTCTCTATCCCCCATATTCCAGGTTTCTGCCACATATGTGAGGATCGGTCACAGCTAGACCGGCCAAATGTCGCGCCGAAAAACATTTGTTTCGTTCGATACCATGCAAACGTGATGTAGGTCTATTCATACTGACACGAAGATTTAAATTATTTTCTTTTGAAACATTATTACAGCACTTCACGTGTGCGTCTATCTGATGTCTCGGATGGTGGTGCACATGGATATTCAAGATGGCGGCGATGCGACAGCCCTCGACGTGTTGAACACTCTTCTCCAAGAGGAAGAACTGGGTCTGTCATCAGCTGCAAACATCTTTTCACTGTGGATGAGCTCTCCACTTCTAGGTATGAACAGAAGCCAGTCTAATAGTGAAATTAAGGAATTTATTTAGGCATACCTTAGAGAAGTAGATAATTAGTTAAGTAGATCAGTTATCATAGAAAATAAAGCAACACATTAGTAACGAAGGAAGTGATAATTTGGAACAAGCTTGCAGTAAAGTGTGATAATCTAGGGTACATAAAAAAATACTGACTCGACAAATCAATCACCTTAAGTTATAATTGCACGTCGGATAAAAATAAGTACGACTTTTGTCAGTAATTTTATTCGTATTGGCCATATTGCTGAACATTTCTTTGCGTTTTTATCGACATTTAATTCATTTTTTTATTTATGACCACCAAAGACTGTTCTTAGTAAATTGTTTTCTAAATGAATTGAATAGAATAGACATTACATTGTTGAAATACAATGTTTAAACAAAGTTTTAATCTCTGCAGAAGTACAGCTGAAACCTCATCAAAGGCCGCTACGGATATGCCAGCAGTGGCCGGCACTAATAACCAACTACGCAAGTGCCTCGGAATCACGTATGGAGAAAGACGAACCAGTTTTGTCGTTTCAGCGGAATGTCTTCTTCTCAAAAAGAGATGAGGAAAGAATAAAGTAAGTCGAATTCATCTTTCATCAACAAAAACAAAACAAACTGTACTGTACTGTAAAAAAAAAATCAAGAACAAGAAAAAATAATTGAGAAGTGAAATAAAATCAAGTGGAAATGCAATTTATTAGATAGTAAAAATAAAAGTATGTTGTTACAACAGTTATATGGTTTCTTTATTACAGAGACCAAAAGATACTGGATTTACTTTACGAAGAGGCGCGGTTCAACGTGATCGAGGGGCGCTATCCTTGCGAGGTCTCTCATTACATCATGCTGGGGGGTGTACAGGCACGCATTCAGTTGGGACCGTACAACCCTCAAATACACACCATCCCTTACTTCCGGTAAGAACCCTGCTTCAACTGTAGCCTTCTGCACGGATTGAGGTTGGGCCAGCCATTCACGTATTTTACGGGCGGAAAATGCCGAGAAAAATGAATGCACCATTGTCGCAAAATGACGTATTGCCTTGGTGCAGATAAAGTAGAAAGCGTCTTTAAACTGGTATGTAGCCATTGGACTGTGTGCTAGAATGAAGAGCAGAAAGCTACGCTCGAAAACCACCAGTTCTTACGGGTGAGCTTAAGTGTGATGTCAACCCAATAAAATTGAATAGACTTTACAGATTTTAAAATAACAATTTGTCTGTTGCTTGTATGTAGGCAGACCGTAGGCTAGTTGATTGTAAACTATACATTTGAAGTGTTCTTATCGCGCACTGTTGACACACGGTTGTACTTTTACGTTGTAGGGAACACGCGAGTGAGTTCTTGCCTCGCCACGTGTGCCGCAGTGCGTGGGCCTGGCTAAGAATGTCTGGAAAGAACTCGCCCGAGGTGCGTCTGTTGGAACAATACAAGCGCATCCCCAGCATCACCCCCACTCGCAAGCTGGTGCGCAAGTACCTAGAGTTCTGCTGGTCTCTGCCGTTTTATGGGTATGTAGTTTATCTACTCGTCTTTTGTTACCTATGTCATCCTGTATCTTTCAATTATCTTAGTTTCAATCAGTGTTGTTAAGTAACGCGCTGCAAGTAGCGCGCTACTTGTAGCATGTTACTTTTTTTGGTAGCGAGACTGGTAGCGCGTAACGTTTGAAAATGCGG
This sequence comes from Isoperla grammatica, assembly GCA_945910005.1. Classification (NCBI taxonomy): domain Eukaryota; kingdom Metazoa; phylum Arthropoda; class Insecta; order Plecoptera; family Perlodidae; genus Isoperla; species Isoperla grammatica. The sequence goes on from OX246738.1 coordinate 93,448,958, forward strand.
TAATGTAGCGAGTAGCAAGCTACTATGTACGAGTATTTGTAGCGAAAAGTAGCCGCTAGGGATGTCATAGGGTACCCGGGTTACCCGGATCCAAAAATTACCCGAATCCATTTTTAGGATCCGGATCCTTATCGGGTAGTATTATTTGTATAAAAAAAAAAAAAAAAAAAATACGTGACGATATTTTTGCGGCTACTTTCCTTGAAGCTACAGTGAATTCCTGCTTGTGGGCGTGGCCAGCCGGTCACTGGTTAGTACGCGCTGTCATTACTGCGGGCGAGTTCTGTGAGGCCATATACACTTCCCTCCCCCGCCCCCCTCGCCCTTCCCGCACGCAGCGGCCGCACAGAGCCCAACCCACACAGCGGCCGGCAGCCGACACGGACAGAGAACGACCTTCAACCGCGTGGTTTCGGGGGGAAGGGGGGGGGGGTGTAACCAAGATAAGGTAACATAATTTAGGCGGTCAGGATTCGGGTAACCCGGTTCTTGGAAGGTCTGGAACCGGATCCAAATTTTCCTACCCTATGACATCCCTAGTAGCCGCTACTTTATTTTTGCAATAAACAAACACACGTTTGTTTCGCCCGCCACAATTCCCACCGTCACAGGTTCGGAATGACGACTGACATTGGCCTTCTGGCTCTATAGTCCCAAAACCGCCTCCCCAGCACTGAGTTTCCTGTTTCACCCCGTCAGCCGTTATATGAGTATGACTCACTTCCGGACCTTACCGCCGTTTCAATAAATAGTACGTACTCTTGGTCCTTTATAAAAAATGAAAGTAGCTGTAAAGTAGCGTCACTACGTTTTTTGAGTAGCTGTACAAGTAGCGAGCTACTTGACAAAATACAGTAGCTGAAAAGTAGCTAAGTTACTTTCAAAGATCAAGTAGCTGTAGCTGTAACAGTGCTACTTTTAAAAAGTTGCTTGAACAACACTGGTTTCAATTATCACGCCATGTTGGCCCATAGGCCTATCTACTTATGAATACAGTACTAGCCTATCTTATGAATGCACTATATAGAGAAAATAATTGTTTATTGGTAGGAATGTGACATGAATTAAATGTAAAAAAATTAATACCTAACCCTAGTTTGTGTACATATTCATGATTAGACCTAATGGTGATTTCATTTTTTATTTAAGAACAGAAATATGTGTGTGAAATCTGTGATTTAAAATTTGGTCGTGCACTATTGCTAACATTCTAATAAGCATAATGTGCATTGAGCAAACAAATTTTATCGTGTTTGAAATAAGCCTGGGCTTATTTAGAAATGAAACAAATTTGCCTATGGGCAGTGGTCACGAAAAGACAGGTGACCATGCGTCAAGTCCGTATGCATAGTTTTCTCAACTTGGACTCTCCTATGCCTCGCCCAACCACCAATCACGGAACGGCATTGCCATGTAGACAGCTCTATGATTGGTGGCTAGCTGCAAGGCTGAGGAGAGGCTGAGTTGAGGAGGGTTTGAGTGTGAACTATGCATTCGGGCCTCAGTATGTTGTCTGTAATACAACCATGCATGTATTACCCCGATAGTATTACGAGACGCTATATTTGTAGTAAATTTGACATATTGCATTCATGGGTAAAGTCAAATAAGTGTCTAGCCGATTGAAACGTTTTCGACACGAACGTTACGCCCAGTTGATTGGTCGACATCTGTAGTTCAGACTTCAGGCAACGAGTCAAGTGCTCTGTTTCCCCATTTCAGGAGCGCGTTCTTCCAGGGTCAAGTGGAGCAGCCAGTACGGGGCCTAACTTCACTGCTCACTCACCAGGATGTACCGGTATTGGTTGCAATTAACGCCCACGGAATCTATGTCATTGACAGTGTACAGTGTGTGAGTTATCTATTTAATTTTTTTAACCATAGGGCCTATCATTTCTATGGTCACTTAAAATTTTACACGATTACAGTTGGAAGAAGAATTCTAACTGCTGTAATGGTATTTGTTTGATTGCGTAAGCGTAGAGTACATAACTTTGCTCCAAGTGATAACGTGTCACGATTTAAGGTTCGTTTGTTTTACATACACTAACATACACTTTACACTAGTGTAGGCTCAATTGCTAGAAAAGACGTTTGGGTATTTAGTGTAATTAGTGTTAGGCTTTTGGTTTATACTTTGTGTATCATGCTTTTTGGCTCATGTAGCTAGTGCAGTGTCTGTTCAAAATAAGGAGATCGCCATCAATAGGCCTAATCATGAAAAACTCGTTCTATTTCCACCGATGGGAATCCTGTAGCACTTTCATAATAAATTAATTTATTTAAAACTGATAGTAAATGTATGTTAGGGACTATATACGGGACTATATTCTTTGGAACTAAATATGGAAATAATGTGAGCATGCACACCATAATCTCAAAACGTAAGTAGGTCAGTGTAAAGCATGCCAGTGTAACGCGTTAACAAAATGCGTTTTCCTATTCTGGGTGACGCGTAGCAAAATCAAGTGTAAAAGCCTACAATTGGTCTACACTCACTTACACGTTACATTACACGACGCATGTAAAACAAAAACAAACCTAATGTGCCGACGTATGATGTGGTTGTGTCTTGTGTCAGACGCTGTTCCTGGGACTCAAGTACGAGGAACTATCGTGGGAGTTTGCAAAGCCCTCGCAAGAAGACAACCCCAACTGTCTGCCGTGCCTCTTTCTTCAGTTCATGGTGCTCGAAAATGGAGCCAGAGTCTCGAAAATACTGCAAGTCTTCTCAAAACAGGTAGGCCTCACGAATTATACTATAATATTAGTAGGTAGGTAGACCTATGAGTAGATTCATTCAGGATTTTAAGGGTCAATATTTTATTTTGATTCTTCATAATTAGGAATTAGGTCATTATTTGGGCCTATATGCCCCTAAAATTGTCAAGAGACGGTACAGCCTGAGCTGTACCATTGTCATGCCATTTTAGGTTCAAGAAAGATTCAACAATTGGAATATTCAACAACTGACGGATAAACATCACCAGTGCTTTGCTTTATAGTTAATTCTGTTGCCACCAGAATGTGTACAGTATCTTTTAATGGCGTATAATCGCCCACTCATCGTCTTGATGTTAAATGTAAGTAGCTTTTCATCTTTACCAAAACATGAGACGTAAGCCCAAACATCATCATCTGGGCATATGTAGTAAACTTGGGAGAATTTTTAGCACCATTTCTTATCGAATTCGATCTTTCTCAACTTCTAAACACATGCTCGAACAGCCCTAAGGGAAATCATCCGTAACGCAGTAGTAAAACCTCGTTAATTCAAACTCTCTTAATTCAAATTTATGTGCAATTCTAAGTAGTGATCTAAGTTCCTGCTGAAGGTTAGAGCTTATTGTTAAATGTTCTTTTAATTCAACATTTTGTAATTCAAATTGGGGTTTTAAGGGTCCCATGCAATTCGAATTAAAGAGGTTTTACTGTAGTTTGTGATTAACTCAAATTGCAATAGACCCTAAAACCTCAATTTTAATTAAAATAACATTAATACTAACCCTTACCCTACTCAAAGTTTGTGCAGGGACTTATTTTATTTATTTATTTTATTTTATTTAATATAGCGCTTTTGGTTACATCACTAGTTTGAATTATTTGTACTAAATTATTTGTAATGAAAGAGGCATTACTGCGAGTGAGTACTGTCGTGCTAATGCGGTGTTGATCGACACAGGCGGTGATGATGGATGCGCTGATCTCCGTGTTTGTGGAGGAGGCCAAGCTGAAGCCACCGGCAAACGGAGCGGACGAAACTGACCGGCCGATATACGACACGTCCACAGACAGCGACGGTGAGTACACACTTACTCGCCAGCCAGAGTGCTCTCTTCAACTTGTACATTGATGGGTAGAAGTCCGTGAAAACTGTTTTAATTGAACGCTAAATTTCGTTATTGAAAACTCGTTGTTGAAAACAGTTCGATGCTTTTATCCATATTTCATGTATTATTTTCACATATGTAGCTTTTTATTCATGATTTACACGTGGATGTTTTGTCTACGAGAAGATTGAATATGCTTTTATCAGGGTGGCTTGAGACACTCTGGCTAAATCCATTTTTTTCAAGATTTTGTATCACTGAAAACAGTATGGTGTGTCTCCACCGGCCAAATTTAAAAACATATGACTTCGTGATAAAAATATCTGATTTTTTGTGTTTTTCGTCATTTATACATATCTCAATGTTTTGCGGTGATTTGATTTTGACATTTTCTGGTTTGTAACAGATCAATTCATGCTCTTTTTGTGAAATAAAATGATTTCTACAAATTTCAGTGTTATTGTCATTCACGAATCTCTAGTGATGGGTCACTGGTCAGTGTACGAGACACTACCGGAGAACAGGTTTCATTGTTTCCTCGTGGCAGAAGGTTAATCGAATGGGTCGTGTTTGTTTCCAGACACCCAAGTGCCGCTGACGACCGTCAATAGACGCGAGGCCCCTCAGTCCTGTCTCAGCAACAAACTCAGCAAGTTGACCTTGGCCACATTTGACGAGGAAGGTGAGTTTCCATGGATGCGCGCATTCGATCCTGGATGTTTCGCAATCGTGCTCAATTCCTCGGACGATAAGGAATGTATATATGCATGCATACATTTTGTGTCTTTCCAAAGTTTGGCAACTTCAACGTATGAGAGTAAAATCAAAGATTACTGAGTGGGGAAGATGTTTCATCGCCGTGTTAAAATATCTGCGCGAGTTTTAGCAAAAATTTTTAAGTCTCACCACTAGTTCGAATTGTGACCGCAAGGAGCGCTAGCCCTGCACGTTTGACGCTTCCTAGTCTTCAGCTAAACCGTAACAATGTATGTAGGCCTGGCCCTATTGCTGCACAAAGTCAAATTTAGAGGTGCATGTTGCATTTTTGTAGGCCTATTTTGTGACTTCAGTGAAACTTCTTTATAACAAACATCTTTATAACAAAATGATCTATATAGCAAACTGGTTTTGAGAACCCAAAAGGTTCTCATGCATGAAAAGATGGCATCTTTTTAAAGAAATATTCTTTATAACAAAATAATAATCTGACCCCTAAGAGTTTGTTATAAAGAAGTTTTACTGTAACTGCATGTAATGTAGTATGTGTATATGATTCCTAGTTTCCTTTGTTTGATTTGCCCCTTTAATTTCCATAGACTTGCCGGTGTATTTATTTTTCACGGAAAATGAAAATTGTCGCTTAGTGCTGCTATGTACTCCACTCGACATAGGCTTATACATGACCAATAGGACTAGTAGGACTAGTAGGACTAGGGCCTAGTAGGCCTAGGCGTAGACACAAGAAATAGAGCGACTTGCCATGCCCGTCACCTTTATTCAACTGAACGAACTCAGAGAGCCACAGCTGCTCACACTCTCGCTGCGCACTGCCTTCTAGGCACTTGCTGACTGCTCGACCAGTATAATGGGTATTACTAAGACTAAGACTAAGACCACAACACTCCTTCCCCTTTACAATGCAACAAAATCTTGACAGGGTATTACAATGTACAGAAATAAATGCAATACAAAATACAATTGAATACAATCTTCATACGAAGTACAATTTTCCTTAAGTAGTCGTATACACCACCACACAATTTTTATAAATCTAGCTTAACCGGCACCTTGGGATTTCTACCTGACCGTCTGATCTCAACAGGTTCAGCAGTGGCTGGACCTCCCGGTTGGGGTGTTGAGGCCACACAGTGGTTTCCATCACGTACAATTTCATGCTCTATCGGTGGAGGTGAGTGAGGTGGATACACTGGATGGTGACTTTTACCATTACCACTTAACTTCATCAATGTCGGAAACATTGGAGCAGATTCTTTAAACTCTAAAGAAGGACCTGGCTCCAGTGCATCTGGCAACATGGTATGTCTGAGATGGTCTGCATGAACCAATCTAATGCGATCCTCAGTTAATACCAAGTAAGTCACTGCACTTACTTTCTGTTTTACAACTCCACGTTTCCATGTTTCTCCCTTTTTCTTTAACGGCCCTTCAGATTTAACTAACACCTGTTCATCTACAAGAAAATTCTTTACATGTTTAGTTTGGGCAGATCTATTCATGACATTCAAACTGTTTTTCTGAAGGGTCAGGCCTAGATTTGGTTTTATCAAATCCAGTTTTGTTCGTGGTTTACATTTTAGCATCACTTCAGATGGTGACATCTGAGTTACAGTATTTGGGGTATTTCGATAGCTAAACAGGAAATTTGCAATAAGGTTTGGAATACTCTTTCCTTCAACATTTTTACCTGCACTAAGCTTACTGAAGGCTTGTTTCACTGTTTGGACTGCTCTTTCCGCAAGACCATTAGATGACGGATGGTACGGAGGACTATGCATAAGATTAATGCCATTTGATGTACAAAAGTCGCTAAACTCCGCAGAATTGAAAGGAGGACCGTTATCAGTAACGATGGTCTCTGGCAAACCAAAAAGTGCAATTATTCCCCTGATTTTACTGATTACGTTACTGGCAGTTGTGGATTTCATTTCCCAAACTTCGAGCCACTTGGAGTAACTGTCGATGAGGATCAGCAAAGTCGTATTATTTACTTTCGCGAAGTCTAAATGAATACGCTGCCACTGCCTAACAGACGTGGGCCAATTGCATAAGGGACTCTTTTTTTCGGCAGGTCTCCTCAGCTGGCAGGTTTCACAAACTTGTACTTGATTCTCAATGTCGGCATCCAGACCCGGCCACCAGACATGGCTTCGTGCTAACATTTTCATGCGAACTATTCCCGGATGGTGTTCATGCAACATTCCAAGTACATGCTCCCGTAAGGACTCGGGTATGATAACGCGGTTTCCCCATGTTATGCAATTCTCGTCTAAAGATAAATCATGTCGACGGCTGTAATAGGGTTGTAATTGAGGATCGTTTACAATCATAGGCACCCATTTTGAGTTAGCGCCCTAACACGCGACAAAATTGGATCACGGAAGGTTGCCTTTACGATATCTTTCACGGTACAGGGAGTTACCTGGAAGGAGTCATCACCGGACTCACAGATTTGCTTTACGGGCAAAAATGAATAACTGCGTTCTTCAACCTGAGTACTAGGTAAGGGTAATCTAGACATGGCATCTGCATTAGCCAACTCTTTTCCCTTACGGTATTCAATTTCATACTGATAAGCCGATAAAAATATAGCCCATCTCTGTAACCTAGCTGCTGCGAGTGTGGGTATTCCCTTTTTGCTTCCTAGAATGGTTTTAAGGGGTAGATGATCTGTGACCAAACGGAACTTATGACCATATAGAAATTTATGAAAACGTCGCACAGCAAAGATTATACCTAAGGCCTCCTTCTCTACCTGTGCATATCCTTGCTCTGTCTTGCTAAGAGTTGATGACGCAAACATGACTGGTCTTTCGACTCCGTCAATTACATGCGATAAGACAGCCCCTACTCCGTAACTGGATGCGTCGCTGGAAACTACCATGGGTTTGGAGGGGTCGTATGGCACTAGCAGTTGATTTTGTAACAGCAAGCGTTTACTTGTCTCGAACGCCTCCTTGCATGATTGAGACCAATCCCATTTTTCTCCCTTTTCGAGTAATTTATGCAACGGCTTGATCCGCGAAGCAAGACTAGGTAAAAAACGATGATAAAAATTAAGCAATCCTAAATAGGCCTGTAGCTGGGTTACATTTTCAGGTTCTGGAGCTCGTGCAATCGCATCCATTTTCTCAGTTGTAGGGTGTATACCATGCTGATCAATAACGTGACCTAGGTACTCAACACTAGTCTGAAAAAACGTACACTTCGAGAGGTTAACCCGGAAACAATGCTCTTCCAGTCTTTTTAGAACCACTAACAGTGTATTCTTGTTATCCTCTACCGTATCTCCTATGATAAGAACATCGTCGAGATAGCAAAATACATTTGGAATGCCCTTTAATACCTCGTCTATAACAGATTGAAAAATTGCCGGAGCGCTCGTTATTCCATAAGGCAGTCGAGTGAATTGGAACAACCCCATGTGAGTGTTCACAGTTAATACATGCTGAGATTGTTGCGCGACCTTTAGCTGTTGGTAAGCATTTGATAAATCGAGGACTGAAAACACTTTACCATTTGCCACCGAGGCTAGAATGTCATCTATCCTTGGTAAAGGATAATGCTCGGTATCAATGCATCTATTAACCGTGACCTTATAGTCTACACAGAGTCTGATTTTACTCGACTTTTTTTTTGGCACAATTACAAGTGGTGAAGCCCATTGGCTCCTCTTCACAGGCTTTAATGTTCCAACTTCCACTAACCTTTCCAGTTCTTTCCTTACAAGTTCTTTCAGGGCGTATGGCACATTGTATGCTTTGTGAAAAATAGGAACAACATTATCCTTCAAAACTATGTCTGCTTCAAAACCTTTTATAGCCGATGTGCCATCCTCACTGAACACCTGTGGAAATTTACCTTGCAATGACCTAACCTCATTTGCTAAAGTTACACATTGAACAGATTTAACAAAGCGGTTCCCATCTGATAGATCATGTCTCCAATTTGGGAACAGTACATCTAACCAAGGCCTTCCCAATAAAGGGGTAAAATCTCGTACATGAGCTACTATCAACGACAAACTATGAACACAGTTGTGGTTTCCCACCACTGGAACCTTGATTTGACCACGTATTTGTAGACGATCACCCAGCACTGACTTTAACTTTAATGCAGATGGCTCACAAGGAATGTCACTAAACATTTTCTGATACATTTCATCTGAAATAATAGATTTAGCCGAGCCACTATCCACTTCCATTTCTATTATTTTACTATTGACTGTAATTGGAACCAAGAGCGGCCCTTCCTTGACAGGAATAGAATTACTCACCCGCTCTTCCCCACTTGCATCGTTAATACTAAAAGTATGACTAGACTGCATAGGCTTCTTGTGATTTGAAGTATTTACCACTTTAATCTCAAATTCTTCATCACTGATCTCAGAACTTTGAGACTGCTCGTCACTGACACTTGACGCACTTGACGCTATGTTTTTTACTTTTATACGGTCACACACTCGAGAGGTATGTCCCATCTTTTGACAAGAATAGCAACGCCAATCCTTTGCTGGACATGTAGCTTCAGAATGGAAACGACCACATCTACGACATTGTTGCCTCGACTTACTGGACTCTTGAGGCTTACTTGACTGAGACTTACTCGACGCAGACTCCTTTACATGTTCTTGCTTTGAGCGGTTATTTTCCCTCTTGTAGCGCTGACCTCGACTCTTCAGTATTTTCTTGACTTCTTCCTGACTGGACCCACTTGGATGGAGTAGTTTGGAATGGCTCCTTGCTAATTCCAATCCGCGAGCAATTTTACACGCTTTCTCGAATGACAGCTCATCCTCACAGTTTAACAATTGCCTTTGGGCCTCTTCATCCTTGATGCCACAGACAAACCGATCTCGAAGGGCACGGTCAAGGTATGAGCCAAAATTACATGAGATAGCTAGACTCTTCAATTCGACTATGTAATTGTCTATGGACTCACCCTCTTTTTGGTTACGCTTCCCGAATTTAAAACATTCTGCAATGACGGACTTTGCAGTAGCAAAATGTTTCTTCAGGGCGGACACTAACACTGTGTAAGTTTTCCCTTGGGGGTTTTCTGGACTCAAAATTGACTTCAATATAGTGTAGAGTTTAGCACCCATAAGTGTTACGAATATGGAAGCTCTTTTTACCTCAACCACCTCATTTGCTTTGAAGAATTCTTCAAGCCGTTCGGCGTAAGAATTGAAATCTTCGATTTGAGGATCAAACTCATCGACCTTACCGACGAAACCCATCTTGACTCAGGACGGAACACAGAACACGTGTAGACGGACAATAGTAGACGGACAATAGTAGACAGACATTAGCAGGCTAGCTAGGCCTATATTCAAGATGTCACTCGACGCGACAACGCCCCCTTTTTCATACGCCTACCTTTTTTGCGGACACTCAGACTTCACGCCCGACAAAAAGCCATTTAAAAATGCCCAACGGTTCTTGATACCTCGTCGCCAAGTTTGCTATGTACTCCACTCGACATAGGCTTATACATGACCAATAGGACTAGTAGGACTAGTAGGACTAGGGCCTAGTAGGCCTAGGCGTAGACACAAGAAATAGAGCGACTTGCCATGCCCGTCACCTTTATTCAACTGAACGAACTCAGAGAGCCACAGCTGCTCACACTCTCGCTGCGCACCGCCTTCTAGGCACTTGCTGACTGCTCGACCAGTATAATGGGTATTACTAAGACTAAGACCACAACAAGTGCAACATATTCTCCTTCGTTCTGATGATTGATTATTTTATGTTCTTAACTTGTGTTTGGTTTATTGTTCTAGTGGATTTGCATGAAAAGGTTTGAAAATGTGCCTGCTACCCACATAACGTTGAATGCTGTAGAGTAGTGTATGCTAGTCCACACAGACACTATATCTGTAGGATAATCATTACGCATAAGGAATGCGTTTGCTGTCTACACGATACAGGTAAGTGTTTTACTTACAGTCACGTGCTATATGACGTACAGTGATGCCATTCATCAACTTGTTGCAATGACATGACTACGAGTGTAAATGAAAAGTTAATAAATGCATACGTATCCGTATTTACATGAATATCCCTCGCATAATGTCCGCACCATAATTTTAGAACATCTGTTTTTTTAAACTGCATGTGCTATTTTCAGCAAAAGATTGTCCACATATAATGGCCACACCCTTATTTTCAAAACTTGTAAAATATCAATACAGGCCTACCTGTGGCCTGAGTAAATATGATAGTACTTGCTACTTTGATACGAATGATGATGATGATGATGATGATGATGATGATGATGATGATGATGATGATGATGATGATGATGATGATGATGATGATAACTAGGAAAACGCTCTGTTTGGCGCGTTGATAAGCGAGAGCGTCAATATCTACGAACTTTCTGGCGAAAAGATTTCAATGCTAATTCAAACAACAATCAACAACAATTTAAGAATGCGCATTGCAAAATTTTTTCTAATTTCCATAGCTATTATACTTCCCGACATTGTTGGATGCAGTGCAATGTGCGTTGCTAAGAATTTTTGCTGTCATGTTTTCGCCGCGGTCCGCCACCGTTACTAACAGTTATTGACAGCAATAGAAATGTAATTTCTGCCTCTAATATGTATCAGATCGCGTTTACATTAGTATATCCGTTACCGGACAAAAATTTACTATAAGATAGCCACCTCACATTTTGCTGTTACTTTGTTTCAGAAATATATTTTCGAGTAACTTTTGTGTAACTTTGCCAATATTTATCAGATCGCCATAACATGCACATATTCGTGACCGCAAAAAGCTTAAAAAAATATGGCTATCTCACATTTTGCCGCCATTTTGTTTCAGAAAAATATTTTGCAGTAACTATGGTGTAACTTTGTAACTTTTTAAACGATTTTGCCTCAAAACTATACACCTTCAATCCACATCAAGGCTTGTGGATGGTCCAAATTTCAAGTTGATCGGACTTTCCGTTCGACCGCTATCGACAGCCAAAAAAAAAAAAAAAAAAAAACAGAACGAAGTGCCATAAGAGTCAAGTGGAGACGCTTGCTTTGCTCGCTTAATGATGATGATGATGATGATGATTGATGATGATGATGATGCTGATGATATTTAGAGCTTTATTTCCCATATTTTTGCAACAAGGCTAATCGAGGTGAATACGAATAATGGGCAAGATGCCATCATGTAATTAAATCTAAAACGATATTTATTTCAACTTTTTAAGTTAAACATTGGGGTTTGTCTTAAATCGATGAATAGTATTTAGAAAATCATAACAGAAAACATTGTGAAAGCTTACTGTTCAAAAGCTTACTTTGAAGTTTGAGTTGGCGATATTTTATGTGGCTAGGTCTAGTATTATTTTGCACCTGATTTACAAACTGATTTGTGCCTAAATCCACAAATAATTCATAGAGTTCTACATACGGGTGAATGAATAGTGGTAAACGCTTTCATTACTAAATTACTAAACTTAAACTTCCTGAAAATAGAGATCTTCGTGGTTTAGTGTAAATAGCACCATTAAAATCATACATCTTGACCACAATGTGTCTACACTGTCATACGAGAAATATAAGTTGTTATTATATATACATTATACAGGTATATATAATATATATATACTTATTTATTAATTGAATATTAATTTATATTTAATTAATATATAGAGGACTCAAAATTAACATAGATAGCGCTGCTAAGCAACCTCCTTTCAGCGCCATTGATGAATAATAACAATGAAACAACAATGAAACTTGACAGCTAGACCACTCCTAATAGAAGTTTATTTTTTTGCCACCAGAATGCGTCTAGTCTATTTTGAGTCCTCTATAGGCCGGTCTTATAGGCCTAGGTGTGGGCATCTCTTTTACCAATGGATCACACATTACACCACGTATCAAAATTAGATATCAACATTAACCGTACTGTCAAGTTCGTCATTAGCAGCAAACCAAAAATGTTTAGAAATTTGTCATTATTATCTAAACTTTCCAACAAGCAGAATAAAATAAATGGTTTACTTTTCAGGGCGGTGTATTGGCCAGATGGGTTCATGGTCGTTCAGCTACTGAAGTTCAAGAAGAGTGGTAGCAACGCGAGGCTTTGCTTCTGCTCGAGCTTCTGTAGACAGCGGTTATCACCATCGGAGATTCAACGTGTAGCCCACTTGTTTTACAGGCCGATGTTTAATGAAGAGTATCAAGGACTTGGCCAGATGCACAGTCAGGATGTATGTGTTTATGGTTGCTATGGAGTATTTTTTTCTTATGGAAAATAGCATGTAATGTAATAAAACCATTCCATAGCAACAAATCCTATACTTAACTTGACATTGACAGTTCACTGTGCATCTGGGTCTCAGTTTAGTAGCATAAATAACCGTTGCGATACCGGTACGATACTACTTTCCAATCTTATTCGAGAAATATGAAGATGTGGAAATACGAAGTGCTATACTTGAGTGAGGTTCGTAATCTAATCTCTTAAGTGGAAGCCCATTCAGGACAGGGACAGGAAGTGGAAATACTCAAAAAGTGCTGCAAAGCAAGGTTCGTAATCTCATCTCCAAGTGTAAGTGGAAACTCATAGATCTCATTCATGAGAAGTGGAAATACTCAAAAAGTGCTAGAAAGTGAAGTACTTGTTTACCAGTGAAAACTATACATTATGCTACATGTGTACTTTATTTTATTTTTTGTACAGTATTTATGTTTCTCAAAACGACCTATCTACTTTCTCAGGTAAGCTGTCGTCCTTCTGTACCTTTCCCCTCACTAGAACATGTTTTATCTTGTTCTGAGTTCCAATTATTTTAAAGTGGGACAGAAATGGAAGTAGGCCTTCTCAGTAACTTAAGTTTTAGAAAAAAAAGGACGTCGGCTACATCTGTCTAGGAGTGGGAACTCATTTTTAAGTTAAATGGCTGCATTACTGCTCCGGTAATGGTCTTGATGATGCCACTTGGGCCAAGTTTCCTTTTACGAACTTAGGCAGTAGGCCTCCTATACTACGATTATCTATAAATAAATAATACTTAAGTATATAGGTACAGTATTTGTATTCTTTTTTGACCAAACTCTGAAGTATAGTAGGCATGTTAAGAGGTCATGTTGAGAGTTTTCTATGTAGGCCTAAAAATAAAATGATGTTTCATGAATTATAATTTATTATTATGTAGGCTAAGTTATGTTAGGTGCCAATTACCGTAGTTCAATACTACATAACTTTTAACTCTCAAATTAAATTGAAATTCATCATCTTACTCAAAGGTAGCCTAAGCTTTTGCCATTGGATCCTATCCCAACACTTGGTTATTATTTTAAATAACTTTATCATCTAGATGTAGGGATCTAATTGTCAATACATATTCAAAGCTAATAACTAGAGCCACGTAAAAATAGTGTTTTAATGAAAGTGCTAAATATTAAAAATCAAAATGCTATTTTTCCGAGGCTACTAATAAGCCAATATCCACAATGTATATGTAAACAAAAACATATATTCAATTGATTATGAAACTACGTAATACAAAGAGCAACTGAGAAATGTATACCAATTAAAGACAGGGAAGATGTCAGTAAATTATGAATTTAAAAATGCTCTATATGGAAACTAGGTATTATCAATAAGCTCTTATAATATATGAAATAAAGTGCCAATTTGTGTTGTAATTTTATTATGTTTTAATCTTGCTTTGCTCTGAAGGCCCATTCTGATTCAAGTCAGGCCTAACTGAATGTTATGCCTACACGTTGTTTTTATTGTACCGGTAGTGATTGTTTTTCTGAACTTGTTACTGTACCTCTTTATATTAATAATATGTATACTGTAAATGTAATTGTAATGTACAATTAAACTTGTTTTGTTTTCAAGTGTTGCATCTTTATTTCTATTCCCCGCTCCTCGTGACCTTGGTAGGTACGTAGTTTTTCTTCTCTCATTTAAACCAATATACTAATTAAACGGTGTGTACATTGTAGTGGAGCATTGCCTGCATAGACCATGGCCACAATTTGTTGCATAGCTGTCTTAGGCAAATAGGCCCATAGTAAAAAAATACATTTATAGAAATACCAAATTAAGAAGAGATTTGGATTTGAGCTACGTGAAATAGGCTATACACAACTCAGTATTCTAAGGAATTTGTTGTAGTTCTGAACAAGCAATGATTATGAATAACACAAGGGTTTTGTTGCTTTTACGGTTTTATTAACGTCCAAAACATCTTTACAAGATATCAGATCAATTGGGATTTTTCATGAAAGTTGATACAATGTAAAAAAATAATTTAAAGACAAAAATTACTTATATTCTTAACACTAGTTGCTAAAGTTGTCCCAGGTCACTAGTCTGATACTGACGGAAGGGCAGAGTCCACTACCTACGTAGTATTAACTTAATTTTATAGTTTTCTAGTTCCTATCATCTATGTACTTGAACCTGTTTGTACTTTGTACATAGTGATAATTTACAACCGTGTATTGAATACCTGAGAATCTCAAACGGCAAGCACGACCAATGAGGTTTGTTCACTCTACTAAGTGCAATACTGCCTTTATGAATGTTTTAAACAGCGTGCAAGAAAGGGGTGGTAGATGAGGATCTGAGGTCGGCATGAGACCAGTTACGTTGAGACAACTTTATTCTACACTGGGCCTACACATAATTTATTAAACGAGCTTGGCCCCTAATATGAGTGATGAATTATAAAAATATAGGACCCAAAGGTTTTGAGGTATGATTCTCAGACTGACGGACATTCACACGTTTGAAATCGTCATCAACTCGTGGGGCTACTGAAACTGAATTGTGTGGAATGGAACAATTCGGTTCCCCAGGAGATTTAGGGATGTAAAGAAGGCAGTGCCTCTACATATATCACAGTTAGTATCTATGCTTCATTCTACTCGAGAGCCCACCACATTGTCAGGTCGGATAAACCTCCCGAGTACAGTCGTTGCTCTTTGGTGGGCTGTCAAAATACTAATACTAACACGCGCTCGAGTTACGGATCATTCACAACACAATCACCAATTATCAAAAAAAAATTGTCATTTTAAAATTATATCTCAAGAATGGTCTTAGAAATCGAAAATCTGAATCGACAGCGCACTGTGGTTTGGTAAGCCCTACATACTGAATGCTCTAAGTTGTGTCTTACATTATAATCAGTATGATTTTTATTTCTAAATAATTTTATTACTAATTATCGATTTAATAATCAAAATAACTATGCTATGGTTATAGTATTTCATTCATTCTGTAGGGCTTACCAAAACTAAGTGCGCTGTTGACTCAGATTTTTGATATTGTGTTGCAATCTTGAGATATAATTAAAAAATAAAAATTGTCTGCGGTTTTTGACACAGAGGTACCCTTCGCTCTTAAGGTGTAAGGAAGGCATGTGGTTTAATACTGCAATGTGTATATTTCAATGCAACAGTTCACAACCCGTCATAAGCCCTAAAGTGTAAGGCGTAAGAATTTCAATGCTTTGACACTTCTTACGTTTTATTCCATAAACCATACGACTTATATCTTAAGCCTTACATTACAACCGATTGTGAATGATTCTTTAGGTATACTATTCTCACAAGTTGCAAGAATACAGGGGTTTGCTGGAGTGGATGGTGCAGCTTTTGTAGTCACTAATAATGAGATAAAATGGCGGTGTTGAAATCTACTTGTGTTTATTTTACTAACGGGTCCATTCCAAGATTGGCACGTAAACGGCAGGTTGACTGGAAGGACAGAGAGCTACCTGTTCATTGCAGCTGTGCTGTTAAATATAGATTGATTACTTTAGCAGTACATTTTCCCGGCATTAGCTAGTTCTAGTTCATTTTACTCTGCCCCAGCCTACCACTCATTGACTCATTGTTAGAAAAAAACATTTTAATACAATTAATATGGTGAGAAAATTCACTTATGATGGCATTTCTATCCGCCACTAATTGTAACATAGCTGTCGGAATTAATCTCTTACCTAATGCAGCCTATCAGCATAAGGTACTGCTCTCCCTGTACTTCAGCAATCTGTCTCATTCAACCAGAAGAATTTCTCTTCGCTCGGTAAGTGAAAAAGGCTGTATTCAGGCAAAACAGTCCCAAAGTTTTTCCTCCTGTCCCGATACATTCATACTTTTTGCGTATCTACTCAGAGTTTCCGACGCACACCCTCACTTCTCAAGGTAAGGTGTTGGGACTCCCTCCCCCCAATGAACTTCCAAGCTGTGTTTGGCCTACTTTCACCAACCCATCATTATGTACCAGTACAGATAATAAGGTCATATATTAGCTCTTGTAAAGAGCTTTAGGCCTACTATGTATATAGTAATGGCCAGCTTTCCAGAAGGACTAAACCTAAAGAGGTAATGAAACTAGATCCAAAGAAAATATAAAATATATAGGAACTTAATAAACTCGCTAGTCCGAGAAAGAAAACAAGAGTATTACACTGCAAAATTTCAGGAAGCTGGGACCGATACCAAACAGATATGGAAAACAATCAATGAAATTACAAGTAGGAAAGTAAAACAAGCGACAGCTATAACACAAATTAAAATGCCTGGGGGAAGCATTACAGATAATCCTAAGGAAATTGCTAACACTCTAGTTGATTACTTCTGTTAGCGTTTTCCGATCGCGCCCTGAGCGCTACCCGAGCGGAGCGGTGTTGACGTTTTCCGATCGCGCCCTGAGCGTGACCGAGCAGAGTGGGCAGAGCAGGAAGCGAGTTCGATACAGACAGCGATGAGGAGAGGTGGTGTCGTTCGTTGTATCCGATCATATCCGCGAGTGTCTGTAACTATCCGTGTCTTGAACCATTAAATACTCATCAATAACCAAGCTTGCGTTTCCGTCAGTAATTACCCGTATCCGTCCCGTCCTGACATTAACCAATTACAAATCAGAAGTGCGATGAGAACACATCAGTGAAAGCCTACCGTATTTGCCGAAATCACGCGTCCCGCGAATAAGGTACGTCCTAACCTACAAATTACCACGAGCTAATGTTACGCTACAATTACGCGATGCCTGATAACCATCCACCACAGGATGATGGAGAAGCTCAACCACCATTAACAACTGAAGAACTTTTAAGAATGATGATGGAACGTGATCGTGTAAGAGACGAGTTTATGACTAACTTACTACAGCAGGGAAGAGGTGTAGGCCTAGGCCTAGCGCCACAACAGTATCACATAATGCCGGACCTAGATAAGGCAATCGGTAATTTTGATGGAGAACAATCGAGTGGTCAAGCACTACATTGGCTGCACGATTTGGAGAGTTCCGCAAATCTACATCAGTGGCCAGACTCGTTCAAAATTGAATCGGCCCGTTCGCATTTAGTTGGAGGAGCGGCAAACTGGTTTCAAGGCCGTCGCCATAGCCTAACCACATGGGAAGAGTTTACACGCCAGTTCCGAGCTACATTCGTCAGTGAATCGAGCCTTCCAGAACGCTGGAAGAAAATGCAGAACCGAGTCCAGGTGAAAGGAGAGAATACACAAAGTTACTTTCATGATAAAGTGCGACTTTGCAAAAGTATAAACCTGAACTTAGAAGATATGAAACGCCAGATTATAATCGGATTGTGGTCGAGAGAACTCGCGAGTATGTTGTTAGCCAAAAACCATACTACTGATGATGACATCCTACACGATATAAGAGCATTTGAAGAGATTGACCGTGAAAGATTGGAAATGATCAGGAAAGACAATAACAGTAAGCCAAAGTTTATTTCTAATCATACATCGTCTGAAACTACTAAGCGGAATACACCGTTAGAGCCAAGAAGTGAAACAAGTAATCGTAATCAAGAAACTCGCTACGGTAAAAATGAAACCATGAAACAGCCTGTAGGCCTAGGCCTACCACGTTTCGTAAGACCGCCAAGTTACAACGAGAAAGGAGAGCCGAGGTGCTACAATTGCAACAATCATGGACACATATCGCGAGATTGTCAAGAACCTAAACGTATTCTTCGCTGTCAACAATGCAAGCAGGAAGGACATACAAGAAGAAATTGTACGTCGCAGATGCAGCCGCAGCAGCCGAGTATGTATAATCAGTTTACACCTAAATCCGAAAATATGCAAGCAACATTCTCTAATGTCAGTGTAACTGGTGATATTTCGAAATATGTGAAACAAGCGCAAATTAACAATCATGTGATGAGTGCCTTACTAGACACAGGTAGCTCATGTTGCACTATCCAGGCCACAGCTGCAATTCAGTGTGGTTTGAAAATAGGACAGACTTCGAAAACATTGTACAGTTTTGGCAATGCATCGAGTGACCCAATACACCCAATAGGTATTGCAACTGCTGACATAGTAATAGACAGTGTCATTGGAAAGAACGTTGAAGTGCTAGTTGTGCCTGATAAATCACAACTTACTGAAATGCTGATCGGAAGGACGTGGACAGATCTTGCCCACGTTGCTATCTTAAAAATGGGAGAAGAACTTATTATCGGAGATAAGAAGGACGAACCATTCTCGCAAATGGAATTACCATGTACAGCTAACGTTAAAGTGAAACTACTTGCAAGCGCGGACACTATTCTTGCAGCAAACAGTGTTAACTTCATAAATGTGAAAAATAAGGCACCAGAAGATTCTCTGTTGATGTACAATGGTGGTTTATTTAAAAATACCGATGGACAAATCAACGTACCCATAATGAACACTGTGTGTAACGATATGTATGTAGCGAAAAACAAAGCGATTGGCCGAGGAGAAATAGTTACGATTGTTGAAAAAGATGAGGAGTTCGAACCGAAGAGTCCCAAGACATCAAGTAATGAAGAGTACGAGATCCATACCGTTGAAGAAAATAATTGCCGCCGTCCAATTATTGCAGAAGATTTGAAAATAGGCGAATTAATGACGCAAGATAATAAAGAAGAACTGCTGAAATTGTTGAACGAATACCGTGATTGCTTTGCCCTGAACATGACAGAACTAGGGTGTACCAATCTTACAGAAATGGAAATAATCGAGGAAGAGGGAAGTAAACCCGTTTCAAATAAACCGTATAAAACAACCGCATCTGAACGAGAGGAAATCAGCAAAATCGTGACTGAGTGGAAGGAAAATGGAGTGATAACTGAAACACAATCGCCTTACGCGAGCCCTGTGCTACTCGTGAAGAAAAAGACAGGAGAGCAGCGGTTAGTCGTCGACTACAGGCGACTAAATAAACAAACAGTGAAAACAAACTACGCGCTTCCGAATATTGACGATATGCTCGAGCAGCTATCAAACTGCAAAATGTTTGTTGTAATAGATTTAGCTCATGGCTATTTACAAATTCCGTTAAGTGAAAGTGCCAAATCAAAAACGGCCTTTATAACACCCGATACAACAGGTCAGTTCGAGCGGATGATGTTTGGACTCCGTAACGCACCAAGTGAGTTTCAACGTGTTATGAACTTAGCGTTGGGCAAATTGCGCAACACTATTGCTCTTTGCTATTTGGACGATATATTGATTCCTGCGAACTCGTGGAGTGAATTGATGACTAGACTTGAACTTGTACTTAAAGCACTGAGAAAGGCAAGGCTAACCTGTAAAATAAGCAAGTGTGAATTTGGTAAAAGTGAGGTAGAGTACCTGGGATTCGTGATTTCTCACAATCGGTTACAACCAGGTAAACGCAAAATACTGGCGATCGAAGAATTTCCACAACCGGTGAACGTGCATGAAGTGAGACGTTGGTTGGGTCTTACCGGATATTTCAGAAGATTCATCCCAATGTATGCTAAACGAGCTGAAGCCTTAACTCGACTGACTAAGAAAACGTGTCCATTCCGTTGGGAACAAGATCAAGAAGAAGCTTTCCTTGATTTAAAAAGTGCGCTTCTGACGAAACCGAACCTAATGCTTTACAACCCTAAGGCTGAAACAGAAGTACATACAGATGCGTCAGCAGATGGTCTTGGAGGAATGATTCTGCAAAAGGGAAATGATGGAAAGTTCCATTTGGTTTATTGTGTTTCCAAGAAAACCACCGAAACAGAGCGAGTGTATCATTCGTCACGACTCGAGCTCATGGCAATCGTGTGGACATTGGATAGATTGAGACAGTTCCTGTTGGGAATAACATTCACGATTGTAACAGACTGCCAGTCACTAGTTTATATGAACGCGAATAAGACGCGTAACCCTCAAATTGCTCGTTGGTACAATTTAATCCAGGAGTATGACATCGCTGAGATCAGACATCGACCAGCTACTAAAATGTGTCATGTAGACGCCCTGAGTAGAGCTCCGACTGAAGAAGAAAACGATACAATGGAGTCGATAATTGAATCTAGATTTGACGTCTATCTAACGATGAGTATCGAAGACCAAGTACTAATGATGCAGCGCGCCGACAAGGATTTACAGAGGTACATCAATATTCTATCTAAAACTACAGAAGAAAGAACGAGACAAGAAAGATCGCTAATTGAAAACATGGAACTGAAGGGAGGACTACTGTTCAAAAGGATAATCGTAAATGATGAACCACGATGGTTGTTCGTTATACCAAAAACGATGCGCAAAAGTATAGCTGTGAAATTACATGACATGAGTGGACATTTTGGACTAGACCGAACAATATCAAAAATATACGAACATTACTGGTTCCCTTCAATGAGACGTTACATTAAGCATCATATATCTCATTGTTTTGAGTGTTTACTAAACAAAGTGCCAGCCGGGAAACAGCAAGGTTTGCTAAATCCAATACCGCCAGGTGACCGACCGTTTCAAGTTATAAATGTCGACCATTTAGGACCGTTCGTAAGAAGCAAGAAAGGTAACCAAGATCTTCTTGTGATGATTGATAATCTGACGAAGTACGTTCATTTGTATCCTGTTCGAGATACCAGTGCTAAATATGTAATCAAGTGCCTAGAGAACTTTATTTGTCAACGCGGACTGCCCGATCGCGTTATATCGGATAGAGGTTCATGCTACACCTCCAAGGCTATGCAAGAGTTCTGTCAAACTAATGGAATGAAACATACATTGAATTCCACTAAACATCCACGTGCAAATGGCCAGGTGGAACGAGTGAATAGAACTGTATTACCTGTGATCAGTATGTCAATGATAGATCCACAACATAAAGATTGGGACGTTAAGATGGCTGAGATAGAACGAGATCTCAATAATTCGTTAAACAAAACTACGAAGTTCACAGCGTTCGAGTTGGTGCATGGCTACAAACCAAGGTTCCAGGATGGAATACTGCGACAGTTAACAAGTAAATCCGATAACACACCGTGGAAGGATCCCGAGGATCTAAGGAAACAAGCAAGATCGACTATAATCGATAAACAAGAACAGATGAAGGATCAATTTGATCGTAAACACTGCGCTGGAGATAAATACGAGGTGGGAGAGATGGTCGTGATGCGGCGAGTTCCTACACACACCGGACAACCTACCAAGACGCAAGCTAAGTTTCGAGGCCCGCTTGTAGTGACCGCAGTCCTACCAGCCGACACCTACCGAGTCAGCCAGGTCCGAGGTGCCGAGAACGGACGTTTTTACGTTACCACAGCGCACGTATCGCAACTCAAGTCGTGGGGATCAAGTCACCAAGTCGATGACGGTGACCCCGAGTGTCTCGAAGATCATCATGAGAATTATGTCAATAACGAACAATCTGAGACGAATATGAACCCTAGAGTTCAGCGGTCTGCTAAAAGACCAAGTTATTTAAATGATTATGTTTAGGAATAATATGTTAAATGAGTTATTTTTAATGTATCATATATGTTATGTAAGGCCTTATGCCAGTTGATACAGCTTGAAAAATTGAGGTCAATTACAATAATCAGGATGCCCGAGTGTTAGCGTTTTCCGATCGCGCCCTGAGCGCTACCCGAGCGGAGCGGTGTTGACGTTTTCCGATCGCGCCCTGAGCGTGACCGAGCAGAGTGGGCAGAGCAGGAAGCGAGTTCGATACAGACAGCGATGAGGAGAGGTGGTGTCGTTCGTTGTATCCGATCATATCCGCGAGTGTCTGTAACTATCCGTGTCTTGAACCATTAAATACTCATCAATAACCAAGCTTGCGTTTCCGTCAGTAATTACCCGTATCCGTCCCGTCCTGACATTAACCGATTACACTTCACAAGTGTCGGAAGTGACCTAGCTCAGAAAATAAAGCAACCTGTAAACCTTACTGCCAGAGAAAGGGTTAGATTGTCACAACAATCCACTAACGACCACTCCCTTTTCCTCCAGCCAACTACGTGTGAGGAAATAAAAAAATACATAAATGGTATACGAAATGAGGCAGCTGGTGGGTACGATAAATTAAGTTCAAAAACAGTTAAAATAATTTCTCCTCACATACTAAAACCCTTACAATACATTTTTAATACAGCTTTCTCATCTGGAATTTTTCCTACATGTTTTAAAATTGCAGATATAACTCCTATCCACAAATCAAACAGCAAGTGTGAGGCTGGCAATTACAGACCTATTTCCCTCACTTCTCACTTCTCAAAGTTGCTTGAAAAATGTCTCAAAACTAGATTAATGGACTTTGTGGACAAATACAAACTATTGTCAAACAACCAGTTCGGTTTCAGAGCTCATCTTAGCACAGAAGAAGCTATCTATAAACTAACAGATACATTATATACGTCTCTGGACAACTCCAAAAAAACTTTGGCAGTATTTCTCGATTTAAGCAAGGCTTTCGATACCGTAAACCACAAAATATTAATTAATAAATTAGAGAAATTGGGAATACGTGGGATTGCACAAGATATTCTTAAAAGTTTTTTAATGAACAGGAAGCAAAGTGTGAATGTTGGCGGAATACATAGCAATTATAAGACTGTGGAAATAGGTGTCCCACAAGGTACAGTGCTAGGCCCTATATTATTCCTATTTTATATTAATGACTTGTGTAACCTCAAGATAAAGGGCACTATTATATCCTATGCTGATGACACGGTGGTAATTTTCTCGGGCGAATCTTGGGATGATGTCTTCAGAATTGCTAACACATACATGAATTTTATTTACGAATGGCTCAACATGCACCTATTGACACTCAACCTAACAAAAACGCACCACATGACTTTCTCGAACACAGTAGCCACTCAACCAAGAAATGACAAACTTCAGATAAAACTGCACTCGGCAGACTGTCATATAATTAAAACTGGTGCATACAACAAAGTAAATTGCAAGTGCCCCCCTCTAACCCACGTAACTAAAATAAAGTACCTTGGGATAACAATAGATTCGCATCTGAAATGGAGAGATCATTCCCACTCCCTTTGCAACAAGTCTCAAAACTTATTGTATGTGTTTTATCGCCTGCGTAACTTGCTTTCACTAAAAACCTTGAAAACAATTTATTTTGCTCTTCAACAATCTCATCTAGAATATGGTATCATTGGTTGGGGGGGCATTCTTAACGAGCACCTTAAACCCCTAAATAATGTTCAAAAATGTATATTAAAAATTATAGCAAATAAACAAAGAGACTTCCCAACAAAGAAACTATTCGAATTAACTGAAGTTCTTGACATTAGGCAACTATATGTTAAGAAAATGTTATTTTACTTACATAAGCACTTAATAGACTTCGTTAAAAATTCTGAAATCACCCGACCCACAACTAGACTCATTTCAAGATCAGGACCTTACCTTCCCAGAAAAAACAGTCTCCTAGGTCAAAGACATACAGCATACCTTGGTCCTAGAATATATAATGAATTACCTGCAACTATTACTGTCCTACCCAAACATATGTTTTCAAGGAATGTAAAGCTCTGGCTTAAAGCGAATAGTGACAGCAATGAATCGCAAAATGCAACATCACTCATAAACTTTCATTTCAACATATAAATTATATCATCACAGAATAGGGCCTAATATAATATAATTTCCTACCATTTATTCATAAATTCATAACAATTATTAAGCATAAGCATGCAGTATACAAATCATGCAGATATTGTTTTTGTGACTTTTATAACTAGGCTAGGCCTAACGATTCAACGATTTCATCGGAATCATGGCACTATGATTCATGTCTGGTCTTACTTACTTTTTCTTACTTTATGTTATTCTATTTCTATGTAATGTATATGAAACTATATTATATCTTTCATGTGTTAGGCTATAACACTTATAATATTATGTTAATTGTAATATTTAGCAAATTTTGTAGTATTTTTATGATTAGTTCAAGTATGATTGAAACTACTAGCCTACCTTTTTTGTCTTGTCTACAAATTATAATTTTATAATTTTTGTAATTTAATTTTTTGTATAATTTTTTGTAATTTTTTCATAATCAATCAACAAATCTAACATTGAAATCACTTTAGTCCTGCCATCTTGCACTGTATTTTTTTATGTCTCTAACTTATGTTCTGCCCACACTCAAGGCTTGCCTTCTGTGGGCTTCTCACTACTAATAAACATTTACTGTTATCCTAATGTACTTACAAACTGAGAATAAAATGCTTTTGAATTGAATTGAATTGAACTTGATGCCCATAAAACACAATGTGCTCCACACTAATTTGATCCTGTCAATAATTAAAATCTTAAGAATAAAGGTATGCCTACTTCCTACCTATGTACTATGAGATTGCTAAAACTGTCCTATATATGTATCTAATATTATAATATTTAATATTGATGGTAATTTCCAACTTGACCATAGATAACTCAATGCTATGTAGTTTAAAAAGAGGACACTTATGAGCAGGAGCATGCAGCTTTGATCTATCTAGGGACTAACAAACAACGCTTTGCAAGCTTCAACAACATACTCAATGTGACATGTCTTGTTAGTACCAAAGCAGGCGGTGGATTCCACTGCATGAACTTCCGGTTCCGCTCTGTTCAGTTGGCCTAGCAGCACGATGTAGTGAACGTGAACAAGCTAATAAAACGTACCAGATGTAATCAAACGCAATCGTGTCTCTTTACCAATGTCTTTAACTATTCCTTCATCATAGATCATTAATAAAACACAACATAACATGGTGGCAGCAAAGTGGATCGAATTATTAAACCAGTGGTCGTGTGATATGTGCTTTAAAGTGGACCTCGTGTAAACTAACCTCAAAATGTACATTCGTGCATCGCGTACGTAGTAGTTGTTTTTAATACAAGTGTACCGTGTTAGCTTACAATAAGCAATGGAGTTTCGACCACCTCCAGAACTCTCGCTAGTAGGAAACTTGGCGGAAAACTGGAAGAGATGGCAACAAAAATTCGAAATTTTCATGGAAGCAACGGAAAAAAACAACAAGCCACAAAAGCAACAGGTCTCGATATTCTTGAATCTGATAGGGGATGATGCGCTCAGCGTGTATAATACATTCACATTCGCAGCCCCTGAAGATAAAGAGAGCTTACAAGTATTGATTACAAAATTCAATGACTTTTGTAAACCGAGAAAGAACATTGTATTTGATCGGTATAAATTCTTCTCGCGCTCGCAAGTATCGACAGAAACTGTCGACGCGTTCGTGACTGAGTTAAAGCATTTGGCATCAAGTTGCGAATTCGAAAGTCAAACCGAGAGCCTGATAAGAGACCGCATTGTACTTGGTATAGTCGACAAAAATGTACAGGAACGGTTATTAAGGGAACCAGACCTAGGCCTAGAAAAAGCCATAAATTTCTGCCGAGCAAATGAAGTAAGCAAGGCACAAATGAAAGAAATGCAGGGGGATAACTCCACAAATGCTATCCAAAGAAAGTATGTAAAACCTGCAAATAAAGCAAAGGCCTCGAAGCCTACATCAAAACAGGGCACAAAACCGCAAAAGTCGTGCTCCAGGTGTGGCCGAGTTCACAAGCCACGAGACTGTCCTGCATATGGTAAGACTTGCTTAAAATGTGAGAAACTGAACCACTTCGCTAGCATGTGTAGGCCTATGTCTCAAAACGTTCAGACAGTCGAACAAAGTCAATCGTCAGAAGAAGAAGAGGAGGCAACATTCGTGTTAGAGATCAAAGAAAAACAGCCTACTAGGCCTAGCCCTCAAGTAAACGCTCTTGAGTGGCGAGAGATGATTAACATCAACGGCGTAGACATCTCGTTTAAACTGGATACCGGATCAGAAGTCAACATTATTCCAGCCAGTTTACTAAAAGGTATGTCTAAACAGCCAAAACTCACTAGTGCAACAAAGGGAATAACCTCTTACACTGGACATAAAATACAGGTAAAAGGCATTACCAAATTCGTGTGTCAAACGAAATGGGGCAAAGCTGCGATAGAATTTTACATCTCTGTAGAGAAAGCGCAACCCATTCTTGGCATTACTGCTCTAGAAAAGTTAAAATTAGTCTCAAGGATTGATACTACAAACTTGAATGAAAACGAGTACATGGAAAACAAAACTGAAGCCTTGAAAATAGTTGAAAACTATGACAATGTTTTCAAGGGTTTAGGTGAACTAGACAAAAAATATAAAATCAAGCTTCAAGATAATGCTGAGCCTAAAGTAGTGGCAGCTAGAAAAATACCCCTTTCTATAAAAGACAAGGTCATCAAAGAAATCAAAACAATGGAAAAGAAAGGTATCTTGATTAAAGTTCAAGAACCCACAGATTGGGTAAATCCCATTGTGGTTGTGAAGAAACCAAATGACGGTGTACGCATCTGTATGGATCCGCGAGAGTTGAACAAGTTCATTCAGAGAGAACATTTCCAGATACCGACATCTGATGCAATATTCTCAGAACTGCAGGGTGCTAAAGTCTTCTCGGTGTTGGACGCTTCGACTGCTTTCTGGCAACTTCCGCTAGATGAAAAGAGTTCCAGATTGTGCACGATCGCAACACCACTAGGACGTTATCGGTTCACAAGACTTCCATACGGCATCAGTAGCGCCCCTGAAGTGTGGCAGAAAGCTATGCATGAAGTGTTTGATGGGATTGAAGGCATCTTGATCTACATGGATGACATTTTGATTTATGGAAAAGACATCAAAGAGCATAATGAGCGCCTAGAGAAAGTTCTGCAAAGAGCACAGGAAAAGAACCTAAAATTCTCCCGCGAAAAAATGCAGTTAGCGGTAAAGAAAATAAACTACATAGGACACACTATCAGTGAACAGGGCATTGCGGTAGACAATAAGAAAACTCAAGCTATTTCGTGCTTCACAGCCCCGAAAACGAAGGTAGAATTACAACGTTTCCTGGGTATGATAACGTACTTAACGCCGTTCATTCCGAATATGTCGGAAAACACCAGTACGTTACGTCGGTTACTCAACCATAAAAACGAATGGGTTTGGGAAAGCCAAGAACAAGAAGCTTTTGAGAATCTAAAAAGACTTGTGACAACTGCTCCTGTTCTTTCCTATTTTGACCAATCTAAGAAGACAGTGATATCTGCGGATGCAAGTCAATATGGTGTAGGTGGAGTAATACTTCAAGAAAGAAAACCCATTGCCTACACATCTGCTGTACTAACCGACACTCAGCAAAGATGGGCACAAATTGAAAAAGAACTCTTCGCACTAGTAAGTACATGTGAGAAGTTTCATTTTTATGTGTACGGCATCAAGTTTGTGGCTGAAACAGACCATAAACCTCTAGTCGGTATAATGAAAAAGCCAATCGAGAGCCTATCTCCACGTCTACAGAGACTCGTCATGCGCCTAATGCGATATCAAGTAACCCTCCAGTATGTGCCGGGGAAAGAAATGTATGTGGCGGATGCGTTGTCCCGAGAACCTGACCGGAAGATGACGATCGACACGGGCTACCTAGAGGGAGAAACCGGAACCGTACATTCCCTCATCAGTGCGACAGAAGAGAGATTGACAGAAATGAAGAATGAAACAGAAAATGATCCAGTTCTTGCAACCTTGAAGAACACCTGCAAACAAGGATGGCCTGAGCATAAATCTCAAGTATCTCCAGAGTTGCGTCCCTACTGGCAACATCAAGACGAGATATACGAGTCCGATGGTATGATGTATCGTGGAAAACGAGTCATCATTCCTCACAGCCAACGCAGAGATTTGCTACAGAAAATTCACGCATCACATCAAGGTATGTTATCTTGCAAGAACAAAGTAAAAGATTCAATTTATTGGCCTGGGATGATGCACGACATTGATAATACAGTGAGCCAATGTTCTGTGTGTCAAAACTACTCCAGAGCAAACCAAGTAGAACCGTTGACACCCCACCCAATTCCAACACTACCGTGGGAACAACTAGGCATTGATTTCCTTCATGCCAATAATGAAGACTATCTAGTTGTTGTCGACTATCACTCCAAATTTATAGAAGTTAGGTTACTTACCTCCAAAACAGCTCAATCGGTCATATATTCGTTGAAAAATATATTCAGAACTCATGGTATACCTCTTAAGCTGTGTTCAGATAATGGACCACCATTTGATTCAAGAGAATATAACAAGTTTCTTCGTGAATATGACATAGAGAAGGTAACATCCAGTCCGTACTATGCCAGATCCAATGGTATGGTCGAAAGAGCAATTCAAACGGTAAAAGGTCTTTTAGTTAAAGCGAAAAAGATGAATGAAGATCCGCATTTAGCACTTCTTGAGTACAATAATACACCTAAAGCTACATTACCGGCACCATCTGTACTCTTAATGGGGCGCCGGTTAAGAACAACAATACTTGTTTCAAGGAACACATTAAAACCTGCTTTCAAAACGAAGAAAACAATTAAAATTCTCAAAGAAACTCAAATCAAACAGAAGAAATATGCAGACAAGCGTTCCAAACCAATGAAACCACTTCAAGAAGGAACTGAGATTGTAATTGAAAAGTCAACAAGGAATTGGATCCCTGGATATGTCGTCAGCACCGACAAGGCTCCCAACTCGTATCAAGTCCGAACGGAAGAAGGTACTGTTCTACGACGGAATAGAATTCACCTCAGGCCTCGACATATTCCGAACACTACCATTTCCTTACCAAAGCCTGTCGCAGTAACTCCTGGAAGATCTGACTATCCAAGCAGTTCAACCTTTTCAACTCCTAAACATACAACCATTGTTCCGCAAACCCGTACACCAACTTCAAATATTGAACCAGAAACAAATTCCAATGAAATTCCTGCTTCTCAGTTGCCTGAAAAATCAATCGAACGTACGCACACCACCCAGACGGAAGATTCTACTCAGAAGGCTACAAGATCTGGAAGAGTGGTGAGAGTACCACTTAGATTTCAAGACGACTAATAGAGCCGTCTAGGCATATTTAAATGTTTCATTTTATAGATTTTTTTGTAGTATTAAACTAAATGTCTACATACTATGTATAACTTCAATTTCAAGACAACTGATAAGGCCATATAGGCAAGATTAAATGTTTACATTCTTAAATTTTTTGTATTAAAGTAAATGTATCTTTAAACGCAAAAAAAAAAAAAAAAAAAAAAGGGCATGTGACATGTCTTGTTAGTACCAAAGCAGGCGGTGGATTCCACTGCATGAACTTCCGGTTCCGCTCTGTTCAGTTGGCCTAGCAGCACGATGTAGTGAACGTGAACAAGCTAATAAAACGTACCAGATGTAATCAAACGCAATCGTGTCTCTTTACCAATGTCTTTAACTATTCCTTCATCATAGATCATTAATAAAACACAACATGACACTCAACAGCAATGTAATACGGAGTCTGCTTCTCCGCTCCCACCCCCGCATTGGGCCGGGGGTATAGAATTGTAGGGGTGTGCGAGAAGGGATTTTTCAGGCTCGAGACGAGAACGAGAATTTGTTTACATTAAATTCGAGAATCGAGACGAGATCGAGAAATTTTCGGGTGAATAAAATTCTTACGTTGTGTAATGTGTAGAAATCACATAAATTAGACAACTTTATTGACTTTGAATGCAACTAAGACCACAATTGTATTCCTTTAAAAATGATTTAAATTAGGCTGCTATTAATGCAAATAAAGGTTATTGATACTAATAATTAGGGTAATTACTAACTGCTAGTTAGTATTCTAGTAAAATGAATGATGAATTAAAGAAGTTGAAGACAAAAATTTAGCTTAAAAGCCATGAATGTCCAAAATATTAACTTATAAAAGATCCTTTATATCACATGAGAATATTCAAAATAAATCTTGTTAAATGTTCATATGTATGTAGCACAGCCTTCTCGAACGTCGGTTCCGCGATAGACTGCTTGCTGCGTGAGCTAAAAAACTGGTCCTCGATCAAGAAGTTCATGCCCCCTTAACTAACACACTCTACCGAGCAAATTTTGAACCAAGTTGTCAACTGTTTTACCGACAACACTGTTGACATTGCTGGCAGCTGCTTTTCACTGAGTTGAGGGAACTGTCATCGCTGGCATTACTGTCTGAGATTATTAAATGTAAAGCCCCATTCAGAATTCACTTGACTTATAACTTAAAACTTACTACTTACGTACGTCAAGGTCCCTTCGTTCACATTTCATTCACCGCCACCTAGACGGATGGCAAACAAAACGTATGAAGGCGGCAGCGTGAGTCATTAACAGCCAATCAAAATCCATCTAGCCTGTTCCAATTGCGCGGGCTGTCATAAAATATTTTCTGTCATCTAGGCCTACATTTGTTTTGACCAAGTGGTGTTAATCGCGTTATTCGCGTTATTCGCGTTTGACAAATTTCAACTGTTGAAAAAATAAGAATAGCCTTAGTCGTTGGGTTTGAAGTAGCCCTAGTCATATATAAAAACTCCCAACTGCTGAGATAGTCTGATAACAACCAAATTAATAAGACATTTACAAAAAGTAGGGTTAAGGTAACAATTACAGGTAATAACAATTTAAGATTCATACGTACCAGTTGTCCCCATGGGCTCAGCAATTGCAAGCCAGAGATTTTGCTTATAAACCTTGTCCTTATAACGGGGATCAGCCTTGTTGTACAAGGCCTCGCATTGAAAATAATAGTTTAATAAGTTCTCGTCGAACTCTGTAGTTGCCGCCATGATGTATAATTGTAGCGTGAGTCAAAGAATTATATGATTGGTCAATTTCCTAAGTTGACCTTGAAACTTAGTAAATTATTTGATGTTTCCAAACTTTCCGACCAAGTCTACGGCGTTAAGTTTACGTCAAGGAATTATGAACGCAATCACAGCCTTCCAATAAGCCATACTTCACGTTGTAAGTTTAAGTCTAAGTCTAAGTGAATTCTGAATGGGGCTTAATTGTATAAAAGCTGATATATAATTAAGGGCCTTTAATTGGTTTTTATGTAACGTGTAAGTGCATTTATTCCCCAAGAGACATACAAGAAGTAGACCCTCGGCCTAAATATTTCTTAGGCCTAGGCCCCTAGGCCCTTGTATGCCATTGGGTTTGAAATATTTCAAACCCAATGGCTAGGCTGAGCTAGTTGAAAGATTCTACCATATATTTATAATAGATAACATTAGGGTAACCTTAAACACGCAGCCTAGACGACTCTCTGGAGAGTTTTGGCAGGCTTGTTAAATGCTAGGGCTAGATCCGTTTAGGTTATGGTAGGTCTAGAACCAGTGAAAGTCTTTGGTGGATAAAGCCAAAGCCTAGGTCTTTGTATATCTAGGCGCATCGGTGGGATAGGTACTAGATATGCAAAGCCTAGGCATTGGGTTTGAAGTCCCTGCCTACCTAGCCCGTAAGCCCTTTGGTTTCCAATACACCCATAACTAACTACATACCATATAACATAACTAACTGGATACCTCTCTAGATTATTATTATTGGTGGTGTTTAACGACGTACTCGACAGCTTAGGTCATAATTATGACGTCTTCCGAATCAGGTCCATCTATATCGCGGGAGTCGTCGTAAGGGGAGTCCAGCAAGGGAGGGCAGAGCCAAGTGGGAGAAGAAATCTTCAGTGGGAGTGTAAGAGACAGGGTCTCCTGTCGTCGCCTCTTACGACTAGCAGAGTCACTCTGGGCCTATTCTTCCCTGGGCCCAGACGGGCCCACCTCTCTAGATGATTGATTGATATTTGGGCTTTGCGTCTTATATTTTTGCAACATAGCTAATCGAGACGATGCGAGGTGAAATATGAAAATGCAAATGGTATGAGGATGAAATAGGGGGCCGTTTGGAGAAAAAGGGCAAATAGGAGGGCGGGGAGGATAGGGGAAGAGGGAGGAAAAGGGAGTGGGGAGGTTGTGGACTGCATTTCGTCTGACTTGAAATATTTGTAGAATATGAGTTTTCACCATGATAATGATGATATTTGGGATTCTCTTATATATTTTGGCAACGATGGAAATCGAGACGATGGGTGGGTGATTCTGAAGATGAAAAACTGCCAATGACATCCAGACTCAACCAGGATTCAAACCAAGAACGCAGATACGGTCCATTGTTTGCGGACCATGGCATGGGACCAATGCCGATCGACCAGGGCAGACTCTTAATATGGGTTATAATTTAGTTTGTTTGTAGTACTTCGTCAAGAACTATTAAAATGTATATATATTGCCATAGTCAGATAGATTGGTCTAGTTCTTACTCAACAATAATTAAACTCGCATCACTCTGGTTTTCAAATTTGAAGGAAATTCACAAACATTCATGATTCAAGTTTCATTGCTACAATCCCACATTTCTATTTACGCCTGCCACCCATATTTAGAAAAAATAGGTTTCGTATTTTGTATGGCTTATTGAGGGCCTTGTCAATAGCGGTATTTCTTTAATAAATGCACACAAAACTAATGGAATCAACTTGCCAAAGAGCGTCCTCGTTCGTTCAATGTTCCGTGTCAAACGTATTTGCCGCGCACTTTACAGAAAATGTCTTCCGCTTAATTCATTTCCGCCCCCTTAAGTAACACCATCTAGCGGCAAACCTGCGAACTTCTCGCTTTTTCCATGTCAAAATATTTAACATTGGAACGTACCCCACGCAGCAAGCAGTCTATCGCGGATTGACCCGTCGAGAAGGCTGTGGTATGTAGATACAGCATTTTGATGATGCGGGCCCCGTAAAAGATCGATTATTATTGAACGAGAATGAATGATCACGACGCGGTGCGAAAAGTCGCCGGCAGAGTGAGTCACAATGCGGTGCGCTCAATCGTCGATAAGAAAGTTTCACTTCTCTACCGACTCTGTAGTAGCGCTGCCATCTAGCAGGGTTGCGTTCCGTTACATGCTGGATGTACTGATCCAGTGCGCCAGCTTACTGGATGCATTCCGAAACATGCTGCCAGCGACTACTGAGCGTTCCCTTACTTGCTGTCCCAGCATCTCCAGTGCACTGGAAGTACTGGCCCTTTTTCACGCAGTAGCCCCAGAATGGCCCCAGTAATGGCGGGTTTACATAACTGACTAGTGACTAACAATTAGCGACTAAGCGAGCCCGTGACTAAGCCACGAGCTTCTTTCATTGGCTACGAATGAGAATACTGCTCTCCGATTGGCTGTGACTAAGGTTTGTCTTGACTTGACTAAGAAGTTGAACATAGCTCAACTCCTTGGTCAAGTCCTTAGTCACGGCCAATCAGCACGCAGTATTCCCACTGTCGGCCAATGAGAGAAGCCTGTTGCGGCTAGTCAGTTTCATGAACGCGCTCTTAGTCGCTAGTCGTTAGTCACTAGTCAGTTATGTAAACCCGCCATAAAACTTGGAACTGTCATGGCGTCGCACCAAACTATTGGTGTTTTCCAATGGGTGCACTGGACTGCACTGAGTGCGCACCGCTACCCACAATCGTATTCCAATGGACTTTTCGGTGCGCACTCAGTGCAATATTTTGTATTCCAATGGAGGACTGCACTCATCGAGTGCCGCACTGAGTCGCACTCAGTTCAGAGGCAAGTGCAATCAAGTCAGTGCAAAGATGGCGGCATTAGACGCGGGAGATATGTACTTGTTGATGGAATTTCTTGTGTCCTCCGACAGCAGCGATGACGAAATAATATTGTTCCATATGTTGCAACCTAAGGAAGTTAAACCAAAAATTCAGGGCTACTTTCAGAGGCCTAGGGCTATTGGATAGGCCTACACAAAGCTAGGGCCCTATTGCAATCTAATTTCAATGCGTCGTTTTCTATTTGTAGGTTATGTAGGCTAAATGCTGGTATCTAGGCATATGATATAACTGCAAATAACCAGCAATATTCACATTGCACAACACACCGTCATTAGTTATTATTTTGGCATTATCGGACCCCATAATAATATTTATAATAACCACACAGTTACGCTTCTTCATTTGGCGCGCTAGATCTTTGCATAGAGTTTATTTTCGTGTTCCAATGAGCGCTGCACTAGTAGCTCCACTCGTCTAGTGCATTACGTCACTGTGACGTTTCAGTGCGCACTGGTCTCGTTTCGAGTGCAGTCCATTGGAAAACACCATATAACATACCAGTGGCACGAAATATCGCTGGTTTGTCCAGAAACAAACGAAGTAGTGAAATTAATAGTGAACGACAATGAAAGGGAGCGTCTGGAGAAAGGTAAGAATGTTTTGTATATGCTATTGGACGTATATTTCTCTTGGCAGGGTGCAATTAGTGTAGGCCTAGGCTGACAGTTATAGCTTACGACTATTTTCGCGCCGTCTTCCACACTGTGCTCAGTGCTCTGCAGGTGGATGCTCGTTCCGTTTCTTAAGCCTACTGGCTCGCGCTGGCTCACGCCGGCGCTCACTGGGTCCCAGCAGTCCCAGCATGTAACGGAACGCAACCCAGGAATCGGGTCAACTGTTCTCGATCTCGTTCTCGAAATTTCGAGATCTCGCACACCCCTATAGAATAGGGAAGGCTCATAAAAAATAAATATTCCTCAAACTACCTAAAAACAGAAGGCCATTATCAAAAAGTACGGGCTATATAATTTTTATATCTGAGAAGTGTATATTTCCAATTCTATTAGCTTTTAAAGTTTGAAATTTGGAACTTACCGCTCCGTAATTGAAAAACGGCTCGTGACGTCATAACTCTTGTCAACAACTGCCTCCTTGAAGTATTCTTAATAATATCAAAGATATTAAGTTGGACATTTTACAATATCTAGGATGCAGTGACTTTACAACAATGTCTTTTATACCATTGTTTTCTTCAGAAAATACATTTTGATACAGTATTTACCAAAACGTGTTTAAAATAATGCAATTATTTAACATATTGTTGTAAATTAATGTTGAGCAGTGTTCATTTACTAACTAGAAATAAACGTTGATTCAGTTAAAGTCTTATGAGAGCAATAATCTACTAAATTGTGGGATTTCAGTACTATTTGTATGATATAAAATGATTGTTTCCAGAGTTATGACGTCAGAACCTTATAATCACGAGCAAGATGGCGCAGGTCCGTTTCTGAGCGTGTTTTGACAGCAGTATATTTGACTTGCTGTTAAAGCGATGTTAATGCACCTTTCGAGCCGAAACCAATTAGTTCCCGTTTATTTTAACTTGAGGTAACCAGTAAGCAAATAAAAAAAATGTGTGAGCCTTCCCTATTGGTCCAGGATAGCTCTGCCTGTCATAAGAGGCATCTAAAAGGCCAACGTCGTAAGACCTAGCTGTCAAGTACATCAAGTAAAAAATAATTAATTTTTTTTTTCCTCTATGCAGATATGGCACATTAATAAATAGTTACATTATATGGCTGGTAGCACTGGCCCAGATGAGGCTGCGGAAACAGAATGAGTATGACACACAGGTCCCGTTCATCTGTTGTGAAGATGGTTTGTGCTCCTATCAGTATTTTTATTTTACAATGATAAGTTTATCCCACTCCAACTCTGAACTTCCTTTTCTTATACATGTACATTGCAAAATCATGGGTGGCCCAACAGCTGCACTTCAAATTATTTGTAATTTAGCGGTTTACTTAGAATGCACAAGTTTTCGAGTTGTGCGTTTATGACAGAGAACATAGGCCTATTTTGACATATGTTATGTTAATGTACCTTGATAAAAGGTCTTGGGCCTGGCAACTAGGAACTTTCGATACAGCTGCCACTTGTCTAGCTAGGTGTGGAGCTTTCAAGGCAAGCACATAGACACGGTTCATCTCGTCACAATTCCCCATGCCTACCACTTCCCCATTTCCTCGAACGAAACGCTTTGCGCTTTTAACTTGGCGTCGGCCTTCAAATGGTGCCACTTGTTTAGTAAGCTACCGAGATTTCGAGGGTCGTACATAGTTTCGGTTTGTCGTCACAATTCACCATGCCTACCACTTCCCCATTTCCTCGAACGAAACGCTTTGCGCTTTTAACTTGGCGTCGGCCTTCAAATGGTGCCACTTGTTTAGTAAGCTACCGAGATTTCGAGCGTCGTACATAGTTTCGGTTTGACTCGTCACAATTCACCACACTTACCACTTCCCCAACTCGTCGAACGAGACACTTTGCGCTTTTAACTTGGCGTTGGCCTTCAAGCGTTTCTCGGCGAGCGTGCCAATCCTCGTGACGAAGTCCATCTGCTCGGTCATGTCGTCCCAGACTTCTTGGATGTACCGAGAACAGTCGGCCACTATGGACGGACTCGGCAGTCGAATGATCTCTTCCGAGTTACTCTCGATCGCAGACTTTGTAAAGTTCATCGAGCCGTAGAGGACGTATTCGTGGTCGACTACAATCATCTTGAGATGCATCAGCTGGCTCTGTGGGGCCTTCATGGTGCGGAACGGAATGTCTACAAAGAAATGCAATCTTGTGTGTACGCTGTTGATAGTACATTAGCCTTCACAAGGTAATCGTTCGTGTAGTGAATCGATCGTTAGTGTAGTACTTAGAGCAATGCAATAACATGTGAGCGATGTGAGGCAGAGTCCAGTTAGTTCTTCATGATGAGGTTTAAGAAGTAGTAATAATAATAATAATAATAATAATAATAATAATAATAATAATAAAAGGGCCTTCGTCGGGCATGTTTCTAAATATAGAAAACTGCTAGCCTGAGATGATGCCCCCCAAAGTGCCAATCCATTTACTTATAGGGTGACCAGACGTCCCGAAAAATACGGGACAGTCCCGAATTTGACCCAAGGGTCCTGCGGCCCTAAATGTTTCATTTCGGGATGCATTTTGTCCCGAAATCAATAAATTCAAGATTTTCTATGATTTGCATTTCAAATATTACAATTTCAACGAGAAATAAAGGCAATTACCAGAAGAGAAGCAATCAGTGGTAAATTTGTAATTCGGCACGCTGCCACAACTGGCAGACTGTTGCATAAATACGTTTATTCGCTGGCGCTCCCCTAGTAGCTATAGCGCTAGCATGTAATGCACCAGCAATCGGCACGGCTACACCACCATTAATATAGAATAAAAATTTAAAAAAATCTAAATATCGAGTAAGAAAATTTAAATAACCACTGCCACCGTTTCACTTTCAGTGACGATGTAACTTCTGATAGTGATACCTGCATGGGGTTAGAGAGAAAAAGTGTCCCGAAATTCAGTCTAGCTCTAGACCATCTAGGCCTAGTCACCCTATTTACTTATGAAAGAAAATATGTAATTGATGCACATGCTTTTATACCGATGCATTAATTTATGCTATATGAATTATGCTTGTGTTTGCCAAATGATGTAGAATTACTAGAGGGCCTACTAGGCATAGAATAGGCCTATACTACTAAAATATTTTGATGCATAGCGTGTTTTATTGTGCACGTACGGGCACACAGCTTAGCATATACTTTACAGTGACAGAACATGTCTTCATTGTTAATAATTCTTCGCTGTCGAGTGTCGCCGCGTCCATCGTTTATTAAAAACAGACGTTTCAGACTAATTGCATAGTCCATCTTCAGAGTATTGAAGAGACAGTCACTGAGGGAGAGTTCTCTCAGTGACTACTCATTTTTAATTAACGTATTGAAGATGGACTATGCAATTAGTCTGAACGTCAGTTTTTAATAAACGATGGACGCGTCGACACCCGACAGCCAAGAGTTATTAATATTGACTCGGGCCGCGAAAGCCTACAACATGTCTTCATTGCATTACTTTTTGCAATGAAGAGTAGAAAGAGGACACCTTGGTCTACTAATTTACTCCTATTTCCAAACACTCATAATACAGGGGGTGTGATTTTTTTTGGATAGGCCCCTACAAAAAATCATCCATTTTTAATTTAAATCTGTTTTTCTTAACTATTTCATCATTCAACCAACTTAGATTTAAGTCAGATTTACATTTATTTAGGCTTGAATCAAACCAAAACGGTATTGGCAAATGGTAATAGTAATGTACTCACGTACGCGCCGCATCTTCAGCATGGCTTCCCCCATGGTCCCGGATTCCTCGTCCACATGCGACGTGATGACACGAACCTTGACTCCGCGCTCTTTGGCTCGTATCAACGCGTCTGCGATATCCATGTCGGACAGGAAGTACATGCACACGTCCAGATGCGACTTGGCCTCGTCAATGCACGAGAGAACCCATCTGCGAATTACAGGCGTTACGTTTTGTGTGACTTGTTTGATCGCGAGCGAAACGAAGACGTCTTCTCCAATTAGTGACAGCGTTTCAAATGTGTTTGTAAGGAAAGTAGCCACCGAGTGGAAACACAGATTTGTTCGCTTCGCTTTGCTCGCTCATTTTGCTCCGCCTTAACATTTTAATTGTATAATAGGACTTAGGGTTTGACATGATTATGAAATATGTGAAGAGCCTAGGCCCTAGGTAGGCCAGTCTAGACCTAAGCCTCTGCTGTGCCCAGTGATTCCATTCTCAAGCCAGGATTCGAATCTGGAATCAGCATCGGCAATGGCCTAGACCGTGGCCTAGACTAGGCCTACGACTATGCTGGCTACAGAATGTACACTATTTTATAAAATGTGCATACTTACTTTAAAAATTCATATCTGCATTCTTTACCGCAAGATTGTTTTGTCAGAAGATGCAATTTGCAAGGATCGCTGTTCCTCCGACGCTGCAGTAAAAACTTGGCTTCACCTAGGTGTAGGTCTATATTATCAGTTCGTTTAGCTTTCTTGTGCAGCAAATAATTCATGCAATATCCAGTCAAAATTCCTGCACAGAATAAACTGCAATACCGAACAGCAGACAGACAGCGATTCATTTTAAGTACCGGTAAGGCCGAGTCCTGTCAAAGAAACCATAAACAAACAAACCGTGGCACCAGACACGGCCGCGCACATGTGCTCTCCCCATCCGTGCCAGGTGGGGGGATTGGCAACTATAAGACAGCGCGAAATTCAAGTTTTGAATTTCTTGAGAAAAGTGGTAAATGCTCGAGTTGTGGTTTCGTAAAAACTAAAACATTGAATTCAAAAAGTTTCGTATATGTTTATCGTAACCGTGTAATTAAGCACAATTGTAATTATTTTTCATTACCATTTACCAATAACAACCGTAATCATTAAAATATTAATTGTCATACATTTTTTAATCATAAGACCCATCTCGCTTAAATTTTAGTGAAATACATTGACTTTCGAGATAAATGGATGTGATGTGAAAAGAACGGAAAATGCGTCTGCTATCTTACGCACGTTCACTTCATCTTGGTATGTTGTGTGTTAGTTATAAAAAAACACTCTCGTTAACTGGCACATATGTAATAAAAACACTGTAGGACTTACACAGTTAAAATATTCTTGATGTTGTTCAACATCACGTCACGCAATATTTATTTTTAATATTTAGTCGTGCCTGATGATGACAGCAGAGCAGCTGTCGAAATATTGCGTGACGTGATGTTGAACAACGTCAAGAATATTTTAACTGTGTAAGTCCTACAGTGTTTTTATTATTTGTGTGTTAGTGTTATAGCTTCTTGTTTTATTCCCGGGTCAACTAAGGAGCTGAGATGGGTCAAGTCCGGCCAACCCCATTATGACAGCAATAGAGTCACGCATAATCACGCGTGACAACTCACGAGTCACGGTACGTACGTACACGTGGTTCGCACGATCGTGCACAATCATAATACAAGTCGTCACAGTTAATTACGCGTTACTCACTTCACTGAACCACCTCTAGTTTGTATTGCAATTGCAACTGCCCTACCCAGGGCGG
The DNA here is from genome assembly GCA_945910005.1 of Isoperla grammatica. Classification (NCBI taxonomy): domain Eukaryota; kingdom Metazoa; phylum Arthropoda; class Insecta; order Plecoptera; family Perlodidae; genus Isoperla; species Isoperla grammatica. Next base: position 93,489,531 of record OX246738.1, read on the forward strand.
TAATTAACTTTGGTTAATGTCAGATGGTCAAATTGCCTTGCAAATCTCATAAGTATCATTGATACTAACTTATTTTATTCTTCTACCAGTCTAAGAAATTAAATTGATAAAATTGACGAAATTCATGAAATTGATTTAAATGTTGCGGTTCAAGTCCAGTTGCACATAAGTAGTCTACAATGTACATGTTGTACATAAGTAGTTTACAAGGTACAAGATGTACATAAGTAGCCTACAAGGTAGATGTTGCACATAAGTAACCTGCAAGGTACATGTTGCACATAGTAGCCTACAAGGTACATGTTGCACATAAATAGCCCACAAGGTACATGTTGCACATAAGTAGCCTACAAGGTACAAGTTTATTAAATTATCTTGATTCCACCTAGGATGGAACATGCAAATGATAATTTTTGTATCGTGAGTTCAATGACATAGGCCTAAAGGTACAAGAATAAAAAGCAAATTTTTTAGATCTAAATGCGATGTCTCATAAGTTTGAATTCCAATAACTCAGGCCATTAAAAAAGTGCTAATATTTGTCACATAATACTATTCCTCATATTTTTTTCAACATTTTTCAAAATGTGATGTCATATAACTTCGAAATCCCACAAAGTCCGGTTGTCCGAAGTCTGAAAACCTGTCTCATAATTCCAAAGTCTCGTAACTCAAATTTCCTTTGTCCAACCTTCGGTTAAATAATCCTTCGGACTTCTATGACGAAAGTTTGCACTTGGGAATTGGAAGTTTTGGGGCGTAGTCATTAAGGGTCGGTCTTACAATCTCCGAATGGAAGTTATTTGTAGATTGTAGCAATTAAGCTATTTGGAGGATTTCAAGGGTTTTGATTGGTCGTTGCCATGGAGACAACAAGCTATTCGAAGAATAAGTAGTTATTGGGACATTCTAAGGTTGGAATTCATAGTCGGCCCCTACACCTAGGGGCACCCATTGTTGCTATGGATTTGTTTTGTTTATGGGAAATAACATGCAAACAATTGTTACCTTGGTAACAATGGGCGCCCCTAGGTGTAGGGGCCGACTATGAATTCCAACCTAAGACTGGACCTAAGTCTCGCTAGGTTCAGTCCCGTTCAATGTCGAATTATTTAACTTTTAATTTCCAACCTACAAACAAACAGCTTCTTTATCATAAAAGTGCTAACAATCCAAACCAGGCTATATTTACCCCAAAAACTCAAGTCACGGGATTCTCTTGGGGGTAAGGGTTGTTATTTCTGTTAACCGAGCTAACAGTAACCTGCTTCTCAGTAGGTGACGTCCTAACCCCCTCTTCCGGCTGGGCTGACTTACCCCTGTAACCCAAGCCTCCCTTCCTCGCACTAAACTGCTATTTCCTGGTAATCGTCGCGCGTTGCCAAAGACATTGGGATTTATTTAGTCGTAACATTAGACAAAATGGGTCATTATCTTCAGTAATGAGGACAACAGTAACCTCACACCTGGAGTGTACAGTAACATTAGGGAATGGAGCACAGTGGGGTTGCCAAAGATCTCACATCATGAACATATAGATAATATATATATTAGTATTTATTTAAACGTAGAGTGCTAACATTAAACAACTTATTAGAACGGGATTTATATATACAACAATATAATTAGGTAAAAAAGAGCTGAACAATATTATCCTCTCTCCCTATTATATTAATAGAATTAGGCTACACAAAAGCCATTGTGAGTTTCCAAAAATATTTGAACATTGTGAGGCACAAACTCAAAATTGTGTAGTGAACGGTAATTATCATTAGGTACACAGTTAGTAAAATATAACATCGTTCCCATCATGGTAAGAAACTGAAAATAATATTCACACTCTCATGTAAGTAATACTAAAACAATCGTCGCATTTAGCCAAAATATACTGTATTTACTTAATAAAGTCGCTCCACATTAACTTTGGGGCTGGGGACGTCACAGATGAGTGAAGCTTGGCCAACCAAATGTGAGTATTGGTGAAAGCCGCCCGCTGATTGGCTCCGACACGCCCATCTGTGACGTCCTCAGCACCAAAGTTGCTGTGGAGCGACTTTATTACTTGACTCCAAATATTGACTTGGGCTGAGAATTATATCATTGGCAAGGGGCGGGGCTACAGACCCCTTTGAGTTACTAGACTCCAATGATGGACTCAGATGGACTGAGAAGGAAATCTTTGGCTTGGACGGTGGTGGGGGGTTACAGGCGCGACCTTGTAGGATGGGGAGTGGGCGGGGGAGGGCACAGACCCCCTTGAATTACTTGACTCCAATAATGGACTCGACCGAGATAGGATATCTTTGGTTTGGACGGTGGAGGGGGGGGGAATGTCTTCTCTACAGGTGTGATTGCGACCTTGTAGGATGGGGAGGGGAGAGGAGGGGGCACGGACCCCCTTGAGTTACTTGACTCCAATGAGGGATGGACTGAGAACTTGAGAAGCATATCTTTGGCATAGTCGGGGGGGTTGGGGTGTCTTCTCTGTTCTCTACAGGCGCAACCGTGTAGGATGGGGAGGGGGGGGGGGGAGGGCACAGACCCCCTAGATTTACTTGACTCCAATGATGGACTCGACTGATATCTTTGGCTTGGACGGGGAAGGGGGGGAGGGTGGTCTTCTCTGCAGGTGCGACCTTGAAGGATGGGGAGGGGAGGGGGTAAGGGCACAGACCCCCTAGAGTTACTTGACTCCAATGATGGACTCGACTGATATCTTTGGCTTGGATGGGGGGGTTGTCTTCTCTACAGGCACGACCTTGTAGGATGGGGAGGGGAGGGGGTAAGAGGTGACCCCCTAGAGTTACTTGACTCCAATGATGGACTCGACCGAGAAGGATATCTTTGGCTTGGACGGAGGGGGGGGGGGGGGTCTTTTCTACGGACGCGACCTTGTAGGATGGGGAGGAGAGGGGGTAAGGGCACAGACCCCCTAGAGTTACTGACTCCAATGACGGACTCGACCGAGAATGATATCTTTGGCTTGGACGGGGGGGGGGGGGGGGGAGGTGGTCTTTTCTACAGACGCGACCTTGTAGGATGGGTAGGGGAGGGGGTAAGTGCACAGACCCCCTAGAGTTACTTGACTCCAATAATGGACTCGACCGAGAACGATATCTTCGGCTTGGACGGGGGTGTTGTCTTTTCAGCCGGCGCGACCTTGTAGGATGGGGAGGGAGGGGGTAAGGGCACAGACCCCCTAGATTTACTTGACTCCAATAATGGACTCGACCGAGAACGATATCTTTGGCTTGGACGGGGGTGTTATCTTCTCAGCCGGCGCGACCTTGAAAGCTGGCTGCGAGGGGAGGGGAGAGGGGGAGGACTGCGTCACGATGAGAGGGGTGGTGCGGGAGAGCGGCCACAGGGGAAGCGTCGTCGCTAATCGCAGCCGATCATCGCGGGGTAGGATCAGCGTTGTGTCCAGCTCGCGGTCGGCGAACGCTCTGCGCTTCCGCATCCGCTCGCTGAGAAGGGGGGAGATGAGGGAGCCTGGCTGGCCCGGCATGAGCGTCAGGCGTTGCCGGTAACCTGCGCAAACAACATCCATTCATTTATTTTATTATTTTATTATTTCCATCATTTGTTATTGTTATTTATGATTTCTTTATTATTGATTGTTTGCATCATAGCCTAGTTGTATTTAAGGTCCTCCATTGTAAATCGGTTTTTATAACTGAATAGGATAGACATTAAATAAATAAATAAATAAATAAGTCGACATGTACATACAGATAAAATGTGGAGGTTGACAGAAAATGGCATAACTCCAAAGGTGTGTGTCTTTTGTTAGAAGACTATAAGAACGTGTTATACAAACCTACACACACTTATAGTAAACACTAAACTATACACCACTAAAAAACTATTCTAACTAATACCTAATTAAATTAAAACATACAAATTTAGGTTATCTATAATATATTCCTATTTGAAATTGAAAATGTCGTCGGGGTAACCCTTGCTGTAGGCACTGCCTATGATAAACACAGAAATTGGTTATATTATTATTGCTCGGCAAGGAATTGAAGGTATAAGGTTAATGGACTTCTTGATTTGAATGATTTTGAAAACCATTGAAAATGATAATAAAGAATCATGTAGTGCTCATTTAAATAAGTTTAATAAAGTTTAATAAGTGTGTCTTGTTGGTTTATTCCTGTTTCCAGTCCAGGTGGATTGGAGGCGGACATTCCAGGCGGGACCTTCGAACTGACCGCAGCCCACGCAAGTTCCTTCGTATAGAGACTGGTTGCCAAAAGTAAATAAATACATGAACGATGTATTGCACTCTTGCATTCAAAGAAATACATCTGGTTAATTTCAGACCACCATGTATTATAATTTAACAAGACTTTTCACACAACCGTCTTTTATAACATTTTTTGCCTTTTTCTGATAACGCTTCTTACGATTAATTTAATTGGTCATGGCCACGCATTATACAAATAACTCTTTTCCTAAAGTGTTATACAATATTATAATTATTAATTAGCGTATACATAATACACAAAATATAAGATTATTTTAAATCATGAAAAAAATAATGCTTGCAAGTTCCTTCAACAATTTACCCGTTCTTTTGCAACAATCGTTTCGTAATACAATATTGTACGAAAACGTGAGATTTTCTTAGTTTGACGCTCCCCTTCTGCTTCACTCCATGCTATGTGACCACCCCTTATCTTAACACAACCTTACCTACCCTATACCCTATACCCCTACCCCTTACCTCCTTATCTACCCTAAACACAACCCAACAATCATATCAATAGCATATTTATTCATATCATACTATATTATATTTTGCAATGTATGTAGTAGTCACATAACTAAGGGTGGAGCTTCAAACAATGTCAAAACTGCAAATATATGCGCTAATTCTGCGCGGGAAATGTTTTCCAAGGTCGGGTGTTGTTTTCCAAACACTTCTCAGCTGATCGGAACATGAGCGTAGTGTTACATCTCCGTGTTGACTTAGGCGCTCACATGATTAGCAGATGGGCCCCTCTACTCCGGGATGACCCGGGACTCTTCCGCCCAGATGCGCGAGGTGTGGTGCCACGCAGTCTGCAGGCAGTGTACACTCCACGCAGAAAGTGTGCGTCACTCTCTCATTTTGCAAGGTATATACGTTGTGGGTAATTTATTTGGATACTTGTGAGGGACGTTTTTATCGCATTCTCAGAAACCGTAACAGCCCCCCCCCCCCAACGCTTTTCTAGTTTAATTATTTAGTAGTTATTGTCTAAGTATGGTTATACTAGCCCCAACGTAACTATATAGTCGCATAGATCACAGATCCTTATACTGCCCCTTCTAAACGAAAATCAACAGATCTTCAATTTTTGTTTTACACGTTAGTAAAACAGTTTTTCACCTAGTATAGTGCATTTTAAAAGCCTCATTTGTCAGTCCTGCTGTGGTAGAAGTTTCTAGGTAATCAAGAAAAGGTTGTAAATTATACCTAATGAACATATTTCAAGTAGATGGTCGGAACTAGAGAAGTTGAAATTAAAGTTGTTCCTATATTTGATTGAGCTTTTCTATCGTAAGCATAAGGTGAGACAGTATTAACGTAGCCCAACTGTAATCAATCATTAAAACAAGACATTTAACATAAACTAAACATGAAATTGAAGAGCTAACACTACAAAATGGCCGCCACTACAACATGGCCGACACTACAACATGGCTGACACTACAACATGGCCGACACTACAACATGGCTGACACTACAACATGGCCGACACTACAACATGGCGGACACTACAGCATGGCTGACATTACAACATGGCTGACACTACAACATGGGTGACACTACAACATGGCTGACATTACGACATTGCGGACACTACAACATGGCTGACACTACAACATGGCTTACACTACAACATGGCTGACACTACAACATGGCTGACACTACAACATGGCTGACACTACAACATGGCTGACACTACAACATGGCTGACACTACAACATGGCTGACATTACAACATGGGTGACACTACAACATGGGTGACACTACAACATGGCGGACACTACAACATGGCTGACACTACAACATGGGTGACACTACAACATGGCTGACATTACAACATTGCGGACACTACAACATGGCTGACACTACAACATGGCTGACACTACAACATGGCTGACACTACAACATGGCTTACACTACAACATGTCTTACACTACAACATGGCTGACACTACAACATGTCTTACACTACAACATGGCTGACACTACAACATGGCTGACACTACAACATGGCTGACACTACAACATGGCTGACACTACAACATGGCTGACACTACAACATGGCTGACACTACAGCATGGCTAACACTACAACATGGCTGACACTACAACATGGCTGACACTACAACATTGCTGACACTACAACATGGCTGGCACTACAACATTGCTAACACTACAACATGGCTGACACTACAACATGTCTGGCACTCAACATAGGTGACACTACAACATGGCTGACACTACAACATGGCCGACACTACAACATGGCCGACACTACAGACAGCATGGCCGACACTACAACATGGCTTACACTACAACATGGCTGACACTACAACATGGCCGACACTACAACATGGCCGACACTACAACATGGCCGACACTACAACATGGCCGACACTACAACATGGCCGACACTACAACATGGCTGACACTACAGCATGGCCGACACTACAACATGGCCGACACTACAACATGGCCGACACTACAACATTGCTGACACTACAACATTGCTGACACTACAACATGGCTGACACTCAACATAGGTGACACTACAACATAACTGACACTACAACATGGCTGACACTACAACATGGCCGACTTTACAACATGGCTGACACTACAACATGGCCGGCTTTACAACATGTCTGACACTACAACATGGCTGACATGTCGAATAGCGAGGTTTATATCGCGACAAGTTATGACATACAACGTTGCATAGCCATGGCCGGGCGATCAACTGTATCAACAGATTCTCCGAGCGTTGCAAGATTATACGGGACCTTCTTGCGGCCAACAGTCTTAACATGACGAGGTTCATTCACGTTTTGGTAACATTGCACATTATTTATTTACATTCTCTAACGTCAAATAACACCAACGGAAGAAGCTGCTTTTATTGTAGGAAGTTAAGCTTAGATACACACACACACAGCCAAACTGTTAACTAAAACTATTCTAAGTGGTCAAGTCTCGATTGTGCGGTCTAAAGCCTCCATCATTGGGCGCCATTAAAACTACTTTAATAGTTTAGTTTAAGTTCAACACGTGCTTGTACACTACACCTCACCAAAGTGATTCTCGTTTTACTCAGGAAATGGCTGCCGTAATAAAATCAGCATCCATTTGTTTTAAATGTAACAATTTACGACGCATCTTCCAAGGCTATTTCCTTTCACTCGTTCATTATTTACCGAGAGAATTAAATCAAGACAAAGAAAACAAACATGAGTCTGCTCTTTCATCAATGAGTGGTGTTACTCCCGCGATGGGTGGCCGCTAAGTATGTTACTCCTGTAATGGCCTCCAGTGTTTGTATAACTGTCTTGAGAGAGCGGTTTAGTCTTATGAATGGCTTGGAATAGGATGTTGTCTAAGTTACACCCGCCAGCTGCTCACACCCGGCCGGCATAGCACGAGGAGAAGGCCCACGTGACTGTTGATGGGGCAGTCAATGTTTTCAAATAATCAATCACTAAACTTTGGGAACCTATCTAGTGAGCGAAATTTTAAGTGAGCGAATCTACTGCGCGAATGCTCTAGTGCGCGAAAACTCTAATGAGCGAATGTTCGGGTGCGTTGTCGCTTACTAGAACATTCGCTCACTTAAATTTTCGCTCGCTAGATATGTAGCCTAAACTTTGGCCGAGGCAAAGCTGGGAACGCCGCAGGGGATTTGTTTCACTGCATTTATAATAAGTTGTTTGTACACCCCGAGTGCGACCGCAGTTTCCTTGAATTTCAGGGGTCCGAACTGTCAAAAAGTAATCAATTGTAATCGTTTGTTTGTTGTGTGGACGCCAATTATTTGACTGATGTTGGGTTTCCAAGTAATGTGCGCATGGTTGGACTTCTGTTATAGCTTCCGGTAATGAATTCGGAGATTTCGTCTCGTGTTGGTGCTAGTCAGGTAGTAGGGGTGTACATCATTTGTGAAATGCCAAGATCAACGAAAGATCGACTAATGTTCTTGTCCTCAACTAAGGCACGGACCCACTGTACCTTATTATTATGTTTCAATACAATCATTCTTAAAGTGTTTCCTTTTTGACAACGTACTACATAACCCCCCCCCCCCCCCCCCAATTGGGTGCCAAAACGGATAGTTTATTTACTTTCCACATTGTTGAAATGTTTCAGATGTCGCTTGGTTTACGTTCTATTTTTATACAACGTGAGTTTGCTATTATATACTAAAAAAAAAACACATGACGAAACTCTTTTTTGGTTTACAACGACACCGATCATCATTTTGTTGGGGATAAGTGTAAAAGCTATCATCTTCCTTGGTAAGAATACTTTTTCCTAAATTGGGGCCGATGTGACGATATATCAATACTCATACAAGTATTGTTGTAAAACAGTTTTCACTGTCGTTGATAGGAAACTAGGCGATAGAAGAAGAAGAAGAACTTGTTTTCACCATGGCAACAACCAATGGGAAGCCTGGTTGACATGGTGAAAACAAGTCATAAAGACTTCAGTAAAAGAAAATATGTAACACAAAAATGTTTTATTGAGATTGTCTTCTATGACTACATCAAAGATATCTATCTACAACTTCACCAGAGCTAGGTAGGAACTATAATTTCTTAGAAACTAGAAACATCAAACGTTATAATATACGGATAACATCTCCCCTAAATGGTAATGTTTTAAGTGGGCTGTATTTTTTTTTATGTATCCATATTTTAATAAACGAAAACAAATATAGAAGAGTTGAGAATAGTTAGAGTGGGGTGACTATACCTTGCAGAATTTCCCTGGCCAAAGAGCTCTGTTGCAGACTGCGATGTCTCTGAGCATGAGAATAGTTAGAGTGGGGGGACTATACCTTGCAGGATGTCCCTGGCCAAAGAGCTCTGTTGCAGACTGCGAAGGTGTCTCTGGTAAAGCCTCTTCTGCTCCAACAATGCCTCAGCCGACTGCACTCTGCTCGCTAGGTCTGGTCCTGTGTCACTCGACTGTTGCCTGTTGGTTTCAATACACAGGGTATGATCAACTAATCGCACACTATACCGCCAATTCTAAACTACTCAAAATTATCGTACCTCAATATTGCTACACCATGGACTTACAACTTTTATAAGTCCATGGCTACACCATAGCGAACAAATCACAACAGGGCTAGTCTATCAATAAAAAATATGAGTTTCAATGTACTCAATGTACACACAATGTACTCTAATAACTGTACAAGCAAAAAATGAGGCGGTGATTTGATGAGAGGAGGTGATGGGTCCCATAAACAAAAGTGATTTGTTGGATTTAGCATCCCATGTACACAGTGTATATTTTGACTATTTTATACAGCAAATTTTGAAATACAAGATATAAATACTTTGCAACACATTATTTGAAATACAAAATACAAATGTGTTTCAAAATCCGTATTTTAGATACTTCCTATCTTTACTAACTATATATATAAATATATATTTGCAACAGCACAATTTAATAGGCTATTGCGATTAATGAATAATGATGATGAAAAGCAAGGGTGGATGAGACACCTGGTACAGTCACATAGTCCACTCCTGTCGAAAAGTACCAAAAAAAAAAAGTAAAAGTAGTAATTACATAGCTTTACCAATCTGGATTCGCACGAGTGAAAATGTTTGTAATAAATTGTAATCGGGATATTAAATATTAGAATCTTATGTATGTGTTTTAAACAGTATTCAGTTAATTCGAACCCGAATTGAACCCGGTTTACACTTTTTATCTATAGTGTAGCATTATTGAGATATCGATGATTAAACACACCTGTTATTTCGCGGGGTTCAAATATTGGCGGTAGTTTTTTCGAGGGTGGTTGAAAGTTGAAACTATATTCAGTTCAATAACACCATAGACGTTCGAATGATCATTTGTCGGGGAGTCGGAGGGGGGCTTTGACAGTTCCTCACGTATATACTTATCTATCTGGGGCTCGGAAGGAGGGGATTGTGCTTTCTTCAAATTTCTAGAAAACTGCTTTTGAAAATGGAAATTTGAATAAAGAGCAAAGTACATGGCAAATGGTAATGAAAGAAAAATATAAAAATCGCTCCATCCAACATCCAACACAAACCTAATGGCATTCTACGAAGTCGAGCCTCTTCATAAAATGCTGAATTTTATTCCAAAACAACGACAATGACAAAATGCTTCGCCAAAATAAGCGAACAGAATCGGTATCACCGTTGAGTGAGAAATATTTCTCACTCAACGGTATCACATTCTGTTTCGTAAGCTATAATATGTTAGCAGTCTAAATGGTAGTATGGACGTTTCGTAGACTGAGTGAGCTGAAAGAGTTCTTGGGAAAATAAACGAACACAAATTGCTTCTCAGGGTGTGTTCCAGCTTGACGTTTTTCGTAGTGGACTAAGCTTAGTTATACTAATCGAAAGGAAGTGACGTCACAAGCAGACGACCAATGCTCCTTATTTGGCTAGTGGTTAGTGGGTAGTGCGTAGTGGCCGAAAGTGTACACTACGACACCAATTAAACCACTAAACCAAGATGGTTGATACCAGCCATCATAGCTGATACTTTTAGGTTAGGAAAATACCCAACCAGTGAGTGGAAGTATTATTATCGTATTTATTTACATTAGATGATTAAAACTTTGTATTAGCATACTAGGTAGCGTGCCCAAAGCTGTTAGCGTTTAGTGTGTAGCAGGTTAGTGGTTAGTGGTTAGTGGTTAGCAGGCGAAAATCAAGTTGGAACACACCCACAGTACACGAGTGCAATATTAATATTTTATTTTCCAAGAAAAACGATTTTGACGAAATAACTCGCGCCTTAATTTCTTTAATGTGTTGTTTGTAATATATTAATTTACACTTACAAATTATTCTGTATGTATACTTTTGTTGTTGATGTCTGGTGTCCAATTTATGACAAATCCACAAATTTCCATCAAATTAAAAAAATGAACACTGTCGTTATTATTTGAATCTATTTATTTTTTATTTATCAACAACCGAGATGAACCCCACAAGAGTGTGATGTAATATAAATCATAGGCTTTCACGGCCCGAGTTAATGTAATAAAACTTGTGCAAAGTTCCTATCATAATTAACAACAATAATCACAAATGGTGAAGCAGGGTACAACTCATGATCTCATCTTGTATATGACAATCATTGAGTTATAAAATTAAGTGTTTTTAGGTCCGGGGAATTGTTTCACGGCACCTCTTATTTAATTAGCCTTGTTATTCACAAAAGTAACCTGTATTTATTCCTACATTTATTCCTACATTTTATTTTATTTTATTGTATTTCATTATTTATTATTATTTACTACCTTGAATGTAAATTTAAATAGTAACTAGTAACTACTACCTACTTGGCGGCCATGTGGCAAATAGCTATTTTCTTAACACAGCCCAAACACAAGACAGTGTCTTAGTTGGGCTTTTCTTACTCATAACACATAATCCTAATCTTAAATGTTCTGTGTACATGTAATTGTATATTGTGTAAAATGTAAGAAAATAAAATAAAATTTTAATTTTAATTTGAATTTGAATTTGACTTTACTCTAACAGTGAGTCTCTCTTACCTTGTACCGTTTATAACGATCATCATGCTAGCAAAAGTTAAACACTAGTGTGTGTAATCTTTGATGCTAGTAGCGGTTACTTAGGTCCGTATTCACTTAGGTCCGTATCCCTTACCCCAGAGGCGCCCGTTATTCCCCGAAACAGGCTCATACATGTTATTTCCCATACAGAAAACAAATCCTTAGCAACACCAGGCGCCCCTAGGGGTAGGGGACAACTATGAATTCCGCGTAAATGGGATTTTCTGAATTCCTGATAGAATTTGTTTTGTTTTGAAACGAGTGTAATATGCTACCTGATTGCGCCCTATACCTCACAGTGAAACGAGTGTTACGATTGTAAGGTGTTTCTGGGCCCCTGATCACTCTTACCTCCATTTTCTCCTACCTGGTGAAACGAGTGTCTGTTACCCTGATAGCGCCCTATCTGTACCTCATAGTGAAACGAGTGTTACGATTGTAAGGTGTTTCTGGGCCCCTGATCACTCTTACCTCCCCTTTCTCCTACCTGGTGAAACGAGTGTCTGCTACCCTGATAGCGCCCTACCTCCTACATAGGGAAACGAGTATCGTTATTGCAAAGTGTTCCTACTCCCCTGATCATTACCTCCTGAGAGCCACCTGGGCCGCCATGACTCTCTGCCTTTCAACCACCAGTTGACAGTTGGGACACCTGCACTCCCGCCACCTGCACAGCCGCTTGTGTCCCTTGAGACACGAGATGACCCCGTGGTTTCGACACCGCGCGCACTTGGGCGTCCTCAGCAGCCGTCGGCCGCGGTTCGGCGTCGCTGCCGGGGCGACGATACACGTCCCACTCATGTTGAACCACGACTGACGGTCCGCACGGCGCATCTCGCTTCGCCCCCCCCCCCCCCCCCCCCCCCCACCACCACGCGACACATCCCGCGCAGGTTCAGCCTTCAATGCGCGGCTCAGGCTGGACCTTTTTCTTGTTATCCAGTTCTTTTCATATCATACATGGAGATAGTACGTTTTTTAGTTTTAATTTTCTCTAGATTTAGCATTTTGTAGCATCTATTTTTTCTGTTCGTAAAAATTTTGAATACGAGGGGGTTGCTTGCACTTCTAATGGAAAATTGTTTGCAGATATTTCAAATTAATTCAATTTAAAATGCTAGAATGTAATTATAATCTAAAATGTGATCTAAATCCCAATACGAAAAGAATCATCTGTAAAATCAGCGTTTAAAATAAATACATGTTCACTGATGTAGCATCTAAAACTTGAAACGCAAAAAAAGTACTTCTAATCATACTAATAATAAAAAACACAAAAAACATACTATTACATCTAAAAAGGCTGGAATTCATAGTCGTCCCTTACACCTTGGGGCGCCCGTTGTTACCAAGGTAACAGTTGTTTGAATGTTATTTCCCATATAGAATGGGTGCCCCTAGGTGTAGCGGCCGACTATGAGTTTGCTTATAATGTTATAATGGTTAATTATTGTATTGTATTGTATATTTTATTGAGCAGCTCTTAAATTACATTTTATATGGTGTAACAAGTACAACCATTTTTTTTCTTTTTTCTTTTCTTTTTTTTGTCTTCTTTTTTTGTCTTCTTTTTCACTTTTATATATATATATATATATTAATTTTTTCCCAAAATTTTTTTTGTTTCTTCATGTTCTTTCTTATTTGCATACTTCTATTTTTTTATTTTTTTTTATATGTTGAATTTCCACTTTATTTGATTTTATTTCATTTCTCAATTATTTTTTCTTGTTCTTGATTATATTTTATATAGTTCAGTAGTTTGTTTTGTTTTTGTTGTTATTGTTATTTATGATTTCATTACTATTCATTGTTTGCATAGCTTAGTTTTATTTAAAGTCCTCCTTTGTTAATCAGTTTTTATAACTGAATAGGACAGACATAAATAAATAAATAAATAAATAAATAAATGAATAAATTGTAACATTTGCATTATCATTTCTTTACAGTTTACTTTGAGACAATCCTACAGATGGTAACGTCACAGACGAGTAACTCGTGGCCAATCCGCAATCGTTATTTGAATATTGGCACAGCTCGGCAGTGCAGTGCACATATTTCACAACAACTACAACAACGACAGTGAAAAAAGGAAGTAGCTGTGACAAAGAAAGAAATGACAAATTGCAACAATTGCTCATTACAATAATATTATTATTCTGTTTTTGTAAATTAACAGCTATCACAGTCTGAAGTTTGACAGCAAATCGTCCGCAGCGAATGTATGTCAGGTAAACTAGCGAAAAAGTGTTCTTAGAATGTTCCAAACGAACTCGTATCACCTGTTCGGCTATCATAGAAGGTCAGTTTTATAGATAAGATGATGGCTTGTCCAATGTGATGTTGATGTTGATCTATTAGCTACAGCTTTGACATGACAATTAAAACGGAAACAAAGTATAACAGGTAAAACGTTATATAAGACCTAGTAATTGGACTGTACACTGCTCCTTGTCAAGATAAAAACAATTAAAACCGCATTATTTCGAACCCTGATCAAAGCTCTTCTTTTCAGAGCTTTTCGCCCGTTGAAGAGCTCTGATCACTGATCAGGGTTCGAAATATTGGGGTTTTAATTGTTTTTATCTTGACAAGGAACAGTGTACAGTCTAATTACTAGGTCTTATTTGACATGACACATAGGGGCATACGAGGGAGTAGGGACACTAACTCGAACTATAATCGTACTAAGAATCTTCGAATCTTCGGAATGTTGCAAACACATGTTGTTGTTTGGGCATGCTTATATTTCTTTTTCATACCGAGACAGTCAGTGGCTCTGACTGTAGGAGTGAAGTTGTAGCATTGTGAAGAGAGCTCGGTAGGCCTACATAAGAGCACAGATAACGCCAAGACTTTGCAAGGTTTGGGGGAAGGGGTGTTTGAGTCATGGGCAGTAATAACTCCGCCTAGGCCTAACTCATCTACGAAAGAACTTTCCATGAATGGCGTCGGAATAGACATAGGCCTAGAAGAAATAAAAATGAAGGGTGGGGGGGGAAGAGCCATTGACTTGACAGGAGACGGAAGAGACGGGGCTGATCAATCCCAGGATGAACCATTCAGCCGAAGACATTTGGCTAGACCCGGCCTCTAGACCCGTCTCTTCTTTGCTGGAAAGTCGGTACTTTCCAACCTTTACACGTAAGTCAAACTGGAGAGTAGGCCTACACACGCCTCCTTGATGGTTGTCATTACCATCGTACATGGTTTTAGTTTTAAAATTTTGAATGTTTTTTTAGAGGTGGCCAAATATTAAAATGAACAGACAGGTTACATGTAAATGCAGTTTGTAAAGAACCATACCATGGCTTGGCGACCACACGTTGTTTATACTGACTACTGACACTAAATAGAGTATAGCAAAGATTATGCGAGTTAAAAGTACAACCGTCATAGAAAACTGCGATCGTACCACGACTTGGGAGCTCGACGAGCCCTCACCAGGGAAGCTACGGACCTTGGTTTGTAGACGGCTTGTGACGTGACCATCAGGTATGGATGTTTGAACTGTAAATTGACGCATAGTCACTTGATTATTATATGAGATGAGATGGGTATCCAGAGGTGAATATTTAGCCATCCCCAGCAGGGACACCTTCCAGTTAAACAGAGCCAGGAATGAAATTATATACCAGAGGGGGAAAATCCCCCCATCCCCCCCGTCTATTCGCACCCTGACCAAACCAATGATGGGGCGTGTCACTGTAGTAGAGTGGAGTGTCGCACTTACTGCATTGAGTAGGGGTTTATACTCTGTGACTCTCACGTCTTCAAAGTTAGCTCTGAAGATGGGTAGTGTAACCTACCCGAAACGTCATGCAGCCTTTTGTCAACAAAGATTTAAGCAACGCGACGCGGCTATATAAGCTATACCCGAAAGGCAAGTTCAATTACTAACTCGGGCCGCGAAAAGTCTTTCGCGCTATACGACAGTGATTGAACTTTACGTCCCCAGACGGAGTTGGCTACTTGAGACCCGAGCGACAGGGCGGCTGTAACCAGGGTGGTCACAGATGTAGAAATGGCTTGTACGTACGTGTTACAGACACCAGACGGAGTTGGCTGCTGGAGACCCGGGCAACAGGGCGGCTGCAACCAGGGCGGCCAGAGATGTAGACATAGCTTGTACGTGTTACAGACCCCAGACGGAGATGGCTGCTGGAGACCCGGGCAACAGGGCGGCTGCAACCAGGGCGGCCAGAGATGTAGACATAGCTTGTACGTGTTACAGACCCCAGACGGAGTTGGCTGCTGGAGACCCGGGCAACAGGTCGGCTGTAACCAGGGCGGCCAGAGATGTAGACATGGCTTGTACGTGTTACAGACCCCAGACAGAGTTGGCTGCTGGAGACCCGGGCAACAGGTCGGTCGTAACAAGAGCGGCCATGGAGATGCTCCACAGAAATCGCATAATGTCCCGGCATCGATACCCGGCTCTCTTCCAGTCCCGGCAGCGAGGTGTAGCGTCCCGGCCGGCCAGCCTGTCAGACAATAGGGACACACTGCTCAACCGTACGTTGGACTCTCGCCTTGACTGTACTAAAGTAGCCATACAGTCGCGGCAGCGAGGTGTCGCGTCCCTGCCTGTCAGACAATAGGGACACACTGCTCGACCGTACGTTGGACTCTCGCCTTGACTGTACTAAAGTAGCCATGCAGTCCCGGTAGCGAGGTGTCACGTCCCTGCCTGTCAGACAATAGGGAAACACTGCTCAACCGTACGTTGGACTCTCGCCTTGACTGTACTAAAGTAGCCATGCAGTCCCGGCAGCGAGGTGTGGCGTCTCTGCCTGTCAGACAATAGGGACACACTGCTCAACCGTACGTTGGACTCTCGCCTTGACTGTACTAAAGTAGCCATGCAGTCCCGGCAGCGAGGTGTGGCGTCTCTGCCTGTCAGACAATAGGGACACACTGCTCAACCGTACGTTGGACTCTCGCCTTGACTGTACTAAAGTAGCCATGCAGTCCCGGCAGCGAGGTGTCGCGTCCCTGCCTGTCAGACAATAGGGACACACTGCTCAACCGTACGTTGGACTCTCGCCTTGACTGTACTAAAGTAGCCATGCAGTCCCGGCAGCGAGGTGTCGCGTCCCTCAGCCTGTCAGACAATAGGGACACACTGCTCAACCGTACGTTGGACTCTTGCCTTGACTGTACTAAAGTAGCCATGCAGTCCCGGCAGCGAGGTGTCGCGTCCCTGCCTGTCAGACAATAGGGACACACTGCTCAACCGTACGTTGGACTCTTGCCTTGACTGTACTAAAGTAGCCATGCAGTCCCGGCAGCGAGGTGTCGCGTCCCTGCCTGTCAGACAATAGGGACACACTGCTCAACCGTACGTTGGACTCTCGCCTTGACTGTACTAAAGTAGCCATGCAGTCCCGGCAGCGAGGTGTGGCGTCTCTGCCTGTCAGACAATAGGGACACACTGCTCAACCGTACGTTGGACTCTCGCCTTGACTGTACTAAAGTAGCCATGCAGTCCCGGCAGCGAGGTGTCGCGTCCCTGCCTTTCAGACAATAGGGACACACTGCTCAACCGTACGTTGGACTCTCGCCTTGACTGTACTAAAGTAGCCATGCAGTCCCGGCAGCGAGGTGTGGCGTCCCAGCCTGTCAGACAATAGGGACACACTGCTCAACCGTACGTTGGACTCTTGCCTTGACTGTACTAAAGTAGCCATGCAGTCCCGGCAGCGAGGTGTGGCGTCCCAGCCTGTCAGACAATAGGGACACACTGCTCAACCGTACGTTGGACTCTCGCCTTGACTGTACTAAAGTAGCCATGCAGTCCCGGCAGCGAGGTGTCGCGTCCCTGCCTGTCAGACAATAGGGACACACTGCTCAACCGTACGTTGGACTCTCGCCTTGACTGTACTAAAGTAGCCATGCAGTCCCGGCAGCGAGGTGTGGCGTCTCTGCCTGTCAGACAATAGGGACACACTGCTCAACCGTACGTTGGACTCTCGCCTTGACTGTACTAAAGTAGCCATGCAGTCCCGGCAGCGAGGTGTGGCGTCTCTGCCTGTCAGACAATAGGGACACACTGCTCAACCGTACGTTGGACTCTCGCCTTGACTGTACTAAAGTAGCCATGTAGTCCCGGCAGCGAGGTGTCGCGTCCCTGCCTGTCAGACAATAGGGACACACTGCTCAACCGTACGTTGGACTCTCGCCTTGACTGTACTAAAGTAGCCATGCAGTCCCGGCAGCGAGGTGTCGCGTCCCTGCCTGTCAGACAATAGGGACACACTGCTCAACCGTACGTTGGACTCTCGCCTTGACTGTACTAAAGTAGCCATGCAGTCCCGGCAGCGAGGTGTGGCGTCCCAGCCTGTCAGACAATAGGGACACACTGCTCAACCGTACGTTGGACTCCCGCCTTGACTGTACTAAAGTAGCCATGCAGTCCCGGCAGCGAGGTGTCGCGTCCCTGCCTGTCAGACAATAGGGACACACTGCTCAACCGTACGTTGGACTCCCGCCTTGACTGTACTAAAGTAGCCATGCAGTCCCGGCAGCGAGGTGTGGCGTCCCTGCCTGTCAGACAATAGGGACACACTGCTCAACCGTACGTAGGACCGTCGCCTTGACTGTACTAAAGTAGCCATGCAGTCCCGGCAGCGAGGTGTGGCGTCCCTCAGCCTGTCAGACAATAGGGACACACTGCTCAACCGTACGTTGGACTCTCGCCTTGACTGTACTAAAGTAGCCATGCAGTCCCGGCAGCGAGGTGTCGCGTCCCTGCCTGTCAGACAATAGGGACACACGGCTCAACCGTACGTTGGACTCTCGCCTTGACTGTACTAAAGTAGCCATGCAGTCCCGGCAGCGAGGTGTCGCGTCCCTGCCTGTCAGACAATAGGGACACACTGCTCAACCGTACGTTGGACTCTCGCCTTGACTGTACTAAAGTAGCCATGCAGTCCCGACAGCAAGGTGTTGCATCCCTGCCTGTCAGACAATAGGGACACACTGCTCAACCGTACGTTGGACTCTCGCCTTGACTGTACTAAAGTAGCCATGCAGTCCCGGCAGCGAGGTGTTGCGTCCCTCAGCCTGTCAGACAATAGGGACACACTGCTCAACCGTACGTTGGACTCTCGCCTTGACTGTACTAAAGTAGCCATGCAGTCCCGGCAGCGAGGTGTCGCGTCCCAGCCTGTCAGACAATAGAGACACACTGCTCAACCGTACGTTGGACTCTCGCCTTGACTGTACTAAAGTAGCCATGCAGTCCCGGCAGCGAGGTGTCGCGTCCCTGCCTGTCAGACAATAGGGACACACGGCTCAACCGTACGTTGGACTCTCGCCTTGACTGTACTAAAGTAGCCAGGCAGTCCCGGCAGCGAGGTGTTGCGTCCCTCAGCCTGTCAGACAATAGGGACACACTGCTCAACCGTACGTTGGACTCTCGCCTTGACTGTACTAAAGTAGCCATGCAGTCCCGGCAGCGAGGTGTTGCGTCCCTCAGCCTGTCAGACAATAGGGACACACTGCTCAACCGTACGTTGGACTCTCGCCTTGACTGTACTAAAGTAGCCATGCAGTCCCGGCAGCGAGGTGTCGCGTCCCTGCCTGTCAGACAATAGAGACACATTGCTCAACCGTACGTTGGACTCTCGCCTTGACTGTACTAAAGTAGCCATGCAGTCCCGGCAGCGAGGTGTCGCGTCCCTGCCTGTCAGACAATAGGGACACATTGCTCAACCGTACGTTGGACTCTCGCCTTGACTGTACTAAAGTAGCCATGCAGTCCCGGCAGCGAGGTGTCCCGGCCAGCCTGTCAGACAATAGGGACACACTGCTCAACCGTACGTTGGCCTCTCGCCTTGACTGTACTAAAGTAGCCATTCAGTCCCGGCAGCGAGGTGTCCCGGCCAGCCTGTCAGACAATAGGGACACACTGCTTAACCGTACGTTGGACTCTCACCTTGACTGTACTTAAGTAGCCATGCAGTCCCGGCAGCGAGGTGTCGCGTCCCTCAGCCTGTCAGACAATAGAGACACACTGCTCAACCGTACGTTGGCCTCTCGCCTTGACTGTACTAAAGTAGCCATGCAGTCCCGGCAGCGAGGTGTGGCGTCCCTGCCTGGTCAGACAATAGGTACACACGGCTCAACCGTACGTAGGACTCTCGCCTTGACTGTACTAAAGTAGCCATGCAGTCCCGGCAGCGAGGTGTGGCGTCCCTGCCTGTCAGACAATAGAGACACACTGCTCAACCGTACGTTGGACTCTCGCCTTGACTGTACTAAAGTAGCTATGCAGTCCCGGCAGCGAGGTGTGGTGTCTCTGCCTGTCAGACAATAGGGACACACTGCTCAACCGTACGTTGGACTCTCGCCTTGACTGTACTAAAGTAGCCATACAGTCGCGGCAGCGAGGTGTCGCGTCCCTGCCTGTCAGATAATAGGGACACACTGCTCAACCGTACGTTGGACTCTCGCCTTGACTGTACTAAAGTAGCCATACAGTCGCGGCAGCGAGGTGTCGCGTCCCTGCCTGTCAGACAATAGGGACACACTGCTCAACCGTACGTTGGACTCTCGCCTTGACTGTACTAAAGTAGCCATACAGTCGCGGCAGCGAGGTGTCGCGTCCCTGCCTGTCAGACAATAGGGACACACTGCTCAACCGTACGTTGGACTCTCGCCTTGACAGTACTAAAGTAGCTATGCAGTCCTGGCAGCGAGGTGTGGCGTCCCAGCCTGTCAGACAATAGGGACACACTGCTCAACCGTACGTTGGACTCTCGCCTTGACAGTACTAAAGTAGCTATGCAGTCCTGGCAGCGAGGTGTGGCGTCCCAGCCTGTCAGACAATAGAGACACACTGCTCAACCGTACGTTGGACTCTCGCCTTGACTGTACTTAAGTAGCCATGCAGTCCCGGCAGCGAGGTGTCGCGTCCCTGCCTGTCAGACAATAGGGACACACTGCTCAACCGTACGTTGGACTCTCGCCTTGACTGTACTTAAGTAGCCATGCAGTCCCGGCAGCGAGGTGTGGCGTCTCTGCCTGTCAGACAATAGGGACACACTGCTCAACCGTACGTTGGACTCTCGCCTTGACGGTACTTAAGTAGCCATGCAGTCCCGGCAGCGAGGTGTCGCGTCCCTGCCTGTCAGACAATAGAGACACACTGCTCAACCGTACGTTGGACTCTCGCCTTGACTGTACTTAAGTAGCCATGCAGTCCCGGCAGCGAGGTGTGGCGTCTCTGCCTGTCAGACAATAGGGACACACTGCTCAACCGTACGTTGGACTCTCGCCTTGACTGTACTAAAGTAGCCATGCAGTCCCGGCAGCGAGGTGTGGCGTCTCTGCCTGTCAGACAATAGGGACACACTGCTCAACCGTACGTTGGACTCTCGCCTTGACTGTACTAAAGTAGCCATGCAGTCCCGGCAGCGAGGTGTGGCGTCTCTGCCTGTCAGACAATAGGGACACACTGCTCAACCGTACGTTGGACTCTCGCCTTGACTGTACTAAAGTAGCCATGTAGTCCCGGCAGCGAGGTGTCGCGTCCCTGCCTGTCAGACAATAGGGACACACTGCTCAACCGTACGTTGGACTCTCGCCTTGACTGTACTAAAGTAGCCATGCAGTCCCGGCAGCGAGGTGTCGCGTCCCTGCCTGTCAGACAATAGGGACACACTGCTCAACCGTACGTTGGACTCTCGCCTTGACTGTACTAAAGTAGCCATGCAGTCCCGGCAGCGAGGTGTGGCGTCCCAGCCTGTCAGACAATAGGGACACACTGCTCAACCGTACGTTGGACTCCCGCCTTGACTGTACTAAAGTAGCCATGCAGTCCCGGCAGCGAGGTGTCGCGTCCCTGCCTGTCAGACAATAGGGACACACTGCTCAACCGTACGTTGGACTCCCGCCTTGACTGTACTAAAGTAGCCATGCAGTCCCGGCAGCGAGGTGTGGCGTCCCTGCCTGTCAGACAATAGGGACACACTGCTCAACCGTACGAAGGACTCTCGCCTTGACTGTACTAAAGTAGCCATGCAGTCCCGGCAGCGAGGTGTGGCGTCCCTCAGCCTGTCAGACAATAGGGACACACTGCTCAACCGTACGTTGGACTCTCGCCTTGACTGTACTAAAGTAGCCATGCAGTCCCGCCAGCGAGGTGTTGCATCCCTGCCTGTCAGACAATAGGGACACACTGCTCAACCGTATGTTGGACTCTCGCCTTGACTGTACTAAAGTAGCCATGCAGTCCCGGCGCGAGGTGTTGCATCCCTGCCTGTCAGACAATAGGGACACACTGCTCAACCGTACGATGGACTCTCGCCTTGACTGTACTAAAGTAGCCATGCAGTCCCGGCAGCGAGGTGTCCTGGCCAGCCTGTCGGACAATAGGGACACACTGCTCAACCGTACGTTGGACTCTCGACTTGACTGTACTAAAGTAGCCATGCAGTCCCGGCAGCGAGGTGTGGCGTCCCAGCCTGTCAGACAATAGGGACACACTGCTCAACCGTACGTTGGACTCTCGCCTTGACTGTACTAAAGTAGCCATGCAGTCCCGGCAGCGAGGTGTCGCGTCCCTGCCTGTCAGACAATAGGGACACACTGCTCAACCGTACGTTGGACTCTCGCCTTGACTGTACTAAAGTAGCCATGCAGTCCCGGCAGCGAGGTGTGGCGTCTCTGCCTGTCAGACAATAGGGACACACTGCTCAACCGTACGTTGGACTCTCGCCTTGACTGTACTAAAGTAGCCATGCAGTCCCGGCAGCGAGGTGTGGCGTCTCTGCCTGTCAGACAATAGGGACACACTGCTCAACCGTACGTTGGACTCTCGCCTTGACTGTACTAAAGTAGCCATGTAGTCCCGGCAGCGAGGTGTCGCGTCCCTGCCTGTCAGACAATAGGGACACACTGCTCAACCGTACGTTGGACTCTCGCCTTGACTGTACTAAAGTAGCCATGCAGTCCCGGCAGCGAGGTGTCGCGTCCCTGCCTGTCAGACAATAGGGACACACTGCTCAACCGTACGTTGGACTCTCGCCTTGACTGTACTAAAGTAGCCATGCAGTCCCGGCAGCGAGGTGTGGCGTCCCAGCCTGTCAGACAATAGGGACACACTGCTCAACCGTACGTTGGACTCCCGCCTTGACTGTACTAAAGTAGCCATGCAGTCCCGGCAGCGAGGTGTCGCGTCCCTGCCTGTCAGACAATAGGGACACACTGCTCAACCGTACGTTGGACTCCCGCCTTGACTGTACTAAAGTAGCCATGCAGTCCCGGCAGCGAGGTGTGGCGTCCCTGCCTGTCAGACAATAGGGACACACTGCTCAACCGTACGAAGGACTCTCGCCTTGACTGTACTAAAGTAGCCATGCAGTCCCGGCAGCGAGGTGTCGCGTCCCTCAGCCTGTCAGACAATAGGGACACACTGCTCAACCGTACGTTGGACTCTCGCCTTGACTGTACTAAAGTAGCCATGTAGTCCCGGCAGCGAGGTGTCGTGTCCCTCAGCCTGTCAGACAATAGGGACACACTGCTCAACCGTACGTTGGACTCTCGCCTTGACTGTACTAAAGTAGCCATGCAGTCCCGGTAGCGAGGTGTGGCGTCCCTCAGCCTGCCAGACAATAGGGACACACTGCTCAACCGTACGTTGGACTCTCGCCTTGACTGTACTAAAAAAGCCATGCAGTCCCGTTAACGAGGTGTCGCGTCCCGGCCTGCCAGACATTAGAGACACTTTGCTCAACCGTACGTTGGACTCTCGCCTTGACTGTACTAAAGTAGCCATGCAGTCCCGGCAGCGTGTATCGCGTCCCTGCCTGTCAGACAATAGGGACACACTGCTCAACCGTACGTTGGACTCTCGCCTTGACTGTACTAAAGTAGCCATACAGTCCCGGCAGCGAGGTGTGGCGTCCCAGCCTGTCAGACAATAGAGACACACTGCTCAACCGTACGTTGGACTCTCGCCTTGACTGTACTAAAGTAGCCATGCAGTCCCGGCTGCGAGGTGTGGCGTCCCTGCCTGTCAGACAATAGGGACACACTGCTCAACCGTACGTTGGACTCTCGCCTTGACTGTACTAAAGTAGCCATGCAGTCCCGGCATCGAGGTGTCCCTGCCTGTCAGACAATAGGGACACACTGCTCAACCGTACGTTGGACTCTCGCCTTGACTGTACTAAAGTAGCCATGCAGTCCCGGCAGCGAGGTGTCCCTGCCTGTCAGACAATAGGGACACACTGCTCTACCGTACGTTGGACTCTCGCCTTGACTGTACTAAAGTAGCCATGCAGTCCCGGCAGCGAGGTGTGGCGTCCCTGCCTGTCAGACAATAGGGACACACTGCTCAACCGTACGTTGGACTCTCGCCTTGACTGTACTAAAGTAGCCATGCAGTCCCGGCAGCGAGGTGTCGCGTCCCAGCCTGTAAGACAATAGGGACACACTGCTCAACCGTACGTTGGACTCTCGCCTTGACTGTACTAAAGTAGCCATGCAGTCCCGGCAGCGAAGTGTGGCGTCCCAGCCTGTCAGACAATAGGGACACACTGCTCAACCGTACGTTGGACTCTCGCCTTGAGTGTACTTAAGTAGCCATGCAGTCCCGGCAGCGAGGTGTGGCGTCCCTGCCTGTCAGACAATAGGGACACACTGCTCAACCGTACGTTGGACTCTCGCCTTGACTGTACCACTGTACTAAAGTAGCCATGCAGTCCCGGCAGCGAGGTGTCGCGTCCCTGCCTGTCAGACAATAGAGACACACTGCTCAACCGTACGTTGGACTCTCGCCTTGACTGTACTAAAGTAGCCATGCAGTCCCGGCAGCGAGGTGTCGCGTCCCTGCCAGCGAGCCTGTCAGACAATAGAGACACACTGCTCAACCGTACATTGGACTCTCGCCTTGACTGTAGTAAAGTAGCCATGCAGTCCCGGCAGCGAGGTGTGGCGTCCCTGCCTGTCAGACAATAGAGACACACTGCTCAACCGTACGTTGGACTCTCGCCTTGACTGTACTAAAGTAGCCATGCAGTCCCGGCAGCGAGGTGTCGCGTCCCAGCCTGTCAGACAATAGGGACACACTGCTCAACCGTACGTTGGACTCTCGCCTTGACTGTACTAAAGTAGCCATGCAGTCCCGGCAGCGAGGTGTGGCGTCCCTGCCTGTCAGACAATAGGTACACACTGCTCAACCGTACGTTGGACTCTCGCCTTGACGACATACTGACGTCATAGATGAGTGAGGTATTGGCCAAACAAATGCCAGTATTTGAAAAACCCACCCGTTGATATGACTCCGACTCAATCGTCACAATTCTACATGGAACCGGTTTATACATACGTGTCTACTGCCCCATTTACGTCCCACCAAAAAAATACCACAATAATGGCGTATGTTCTAAATCACGATTGTTTACTTCAAAAATATAAAACGGTACAATTCGAGTAGTTGCAACACAGAGGAAAATGAATGTTTGTTTTTTTATAACATTTTATCCATTACATCACATGTGATTATGGGTAGGCCCGTAGTAGAAACAGTTTAAAAGAGCATATCAGAATTTCTTTCTTTTTTGATACTCTTTACACGTTTAAGGCGCGTTCAGACAGAATGACTATGGACTAAGACTAACAATAGAGTGATTTAAGCCTTGGGAGAACAACGTACTCGGAAACATCCATCCCCAAATGTATTTCAACAATGCCAACAATCGAAAATCAACTTTCTTAATCACTCTTTCTTAAACACTAATCACTATAAAAGTTTGTTAACGCTTAAAGGCGGGTTCACACAAAATGACTAAGACTAACGATTAGTGTTTAAGACTAACGATTTAAGGTTTAACAGGGTTGAAGTATACGATTTATGTCTAAGCGTTAAGGCGGGTTCACACAAAATGACTAAGACTAACGATTAGTGTTTAAGAGTAACGATTTAAGGTTTAACAGGGTTGAAGTATACGATTTATGTCTAAGCGTTAACAAACTTTTATAGTGATTAGTGTTTAAGAACGAGTGATTAAGAAAGTTGATTTTCGATTGTTGGCATTGTTGAAATACATTTGGGGATGGATGTTTCCGAGTACGTTGTTTTCCCAAGGATTAATCACTCTATTGTTAGTCTTAGTCCATAGTCATTCTGTCTGAACGCGCCTTAAACATAAATCGTATACTTCAACCCTGTTGAACCTTAAATCGTTAGGCTTAAACACTAATCGTTAGTCTTAGTCATTTTGTGTGAACCCGCCTTTGTACTTCTTTATAACCGCTTTGATTTACTTCTTTATAACCATTAACAATGTGAAATCGTATTTTAAATTATTTCTGACGTGGTCGCATGTTTCAGAGCGGGACCTACCCCAGCGCCACCTCAACTCCCCGGGCTCGCAGCAGCCTCACCGCCCTCTCGTCCACCAAGTTGGGGGGTCTGCGAGGGAGCTGCCCTCGGGCACGTCCTCCGCCCCCCACACCTCTTCCTCGAGCACCTCGACCTACCGCCCGCACCCGCCCCCGGCGCACATCCGGCTGCTCCACCCCCCGCCGACAGACTCGCTCCGCGCGTGGAGCCCCTCCGTGCTGGGGGAGAGGGTGGAGGCGCCGCGACGCCCTCCCTCCACCCCCCACGAGCGCGCGGTGGACGAGGGCGTCCAGTGGTCGAACTTCCTCAACGAGATGTTGGTGGACAACCAATGCCCAGCGCCTGAGAAGAGCAGGTGCAGTTGCTGCAGCTGCGGGTGGCTCTGCTGGTAGCTTGCAGCTGCAGCTGCCGGTAAGGAGGCTGCAGCTGCATGTGGCTCTGCTGGTAACTAGCAGCTGCAACTGCCGGTAAGGAGTTGCCGCAGGTATCTAGCTGCTGGTAATTAGCAGTTGCAGCTGCTGGTAAGGAGTTGCTGCAGGTAGTTCTGCGGGTAACTAGCAGCTGCAGCTGCCGGTAAGGAGTTGCTGCAGTTATCTAGCTGCTGGTAATTAGCAGTTGCAGCTGCTGGTAAGGAGTTGCTGCAGGTAGTTCTGCGGGTAACTAGCAGCTGCAGCTGCCAGTAAGGAGTTGCTGCAGGTACCTAGCTGCTAGTAATTAGCAGTTTCAGCTGACTCAGCTGGTAAGTAGTCGCTGCAGCTGCAGCTGACTCAGCTGGTAAGAGAGTGATCACGTCGCACGTCAGTAGGGTCTACGTCACTATCAGAGGCCAACGAAATATCACATCTACACGAGCTTAAATTGAAAGTATTGGATAGCTGTGAATGTCGCTCCAACTGAAACATTAACACGATGTTCGTATGGCCAAAACAGACTGGTGCAGTTGCAGAACAAACTATTGTGCAGTTACAGAACATACTACAGTGCAGTTGCAGAACAGACGAGTGCAGTTGCAGAACAGAAGAACAAAGGATTTGTGTCGTGTTGCCTCCTTTATTTTGTGTACGTGTAGATTCAATAAGTGGTGCTTACAATAACAGATAATTATAATGACTAGATTTGTGTTTTGTTTGAGGCGTGTAGAAGACAAGAATCATGTCACCTAGTTGTAACTAAGAGCTGGATGAGCTTGTGAGTAATAGCCGGGCATACCTAATCCTGTCACATTCAGTAACATGTGTCAGTTCACCGCAGACTGTAATAGACACCCAACACATTGGAAGGTGAACTGAACATTTTTAGTCCCAGAACCACAACTATGAATAATCGAAAACAAAAATGTGTTTAGTTTTTTTGGTTTAGTTATTATTTTTGTTATATCGTCTAGTGTCGCATCTGTGTAATGATTTTATTGTATCTTTATAGTTATTGATTTATAAATATTTCAAATCGTGAAAATATAAACATAATGTACATGAATTTTGTTGGATGCGTCATTGACTTATTGTTTAACTTGTCTGATTTCTTGTCAGTCTTAACTTCTTGTACTGATTTTATATAGGGTAGTTAGTGTCATATTAAACGATAGTGTCAGAAAGTGATAGAGGGAGACAGCTATAGCTATGGATAATGGATCAGCTAAATTTCTTATAACGCAACTGAATGTATACTGCTTTCACTGTAACGTACAAGGTGTTGTCACGGATTGTGTTATAATTTCCCCTCCCCATTTCTACCTCCACTCGGTACCGGCTGAGCGCTTGCAATAAAGGTATGAGGGGAGGGTTGCGGTCAACAAGCAAGGTGTCATTGTTTAAAATAGCAATCTTTCGAAGTAGTTAAATGTTACGATTTCTCAATTACTTCTCTGTTATATGGATTAATCACGAAAAAATTATATAAAATTAACTTTGAATTTTAAAAATAGCTTGAATATTAACAATGTTGGCGTAGTCTGAAAATTATAATGATGACGAGACCACTGCTATAAAATTGACAGTTTTCAAGCAATTTTTCAAATTCAAAGTTAATTTTATAATTATTTTTCGTGATTATTCCATATATCTGAGAAGTAATTGAGAAATTGTAACATTTTACTACTACAATTGAATAGCTCAAGTCAATAACTGACCAAGTCACAAATACCACATTTTGAGAAAACTAAAAAAAACCACACTGTGCTGCCAATTTATGGACTAAATTTTTGATTTTTTTAAAACATATACCTCTTGGTGTACCCAACACCATGACCTTGCTGTTTTTTTTCTGGTAGGCTTACTTTTTTTTATTTTTGAATTATAGTTTTTTGTACTTGGTTAGTTATTGACTTGAGGTTCTCACTTGGGCATTTCTTGGGTTAACTTCTTGAAAATTGTAATTTTTTTGTTAATCAATATTGTGGTTGCATGATAGCTATCTGCATCTTACTTAAAATTTACCCCCCCCCCCCCCCCCCCCCCGATTCATGGGGATAAATCGAAAGACAACAAAATATTTGTTAGTGCTTTTGAAAATATAATTTGTTCATATTTAATTTGATAATATGTCGTATTTAGTAGTCATAGGTAGTGTTGGAAAATTTCATGAAATTTATGTTTTTGAAAGTTTCATTGAAAGTTTCCTTGAAAGTTTCATGAAATATTGAAATTTTGTGAAAGATTGATTTTCATGAAAATTTGACACATTACCATGAATTTAATGCATTTTATTAGGTTGATATAAAAAAGGCTATGTATAAAAATAAAGAAATGACATTTTGACTTAACCTGTCACTCTCAGGGCAGGTATATATACAGATACCAATATACTTCTCTTAGTTTTATTAGAGAAATCTGAATATACGTTTACCACACGAACCAAGTCCGTACTTAGTTGTACTATATGTACTCGACAATCAGCTCCAGTTTCTGTTTACTTTACCACGGATTCTGAGATTGTACATTGTCTAAATTAAGTAAATATTACTGATCGGCAGAGTGGTATACTTTCACGCTCGGATACTCGGATACAGGCTCGGATACAGGCTCAGTACATACAATACAAACGTGTTTACCAGGAAAATCTCGTACGAATGCAGTTTGTATGTACCGAATCGTACAGACTCGGCTCGCATAGTAAACGTAGTATATTTCTCTTTTACTCGGACCCTGGAGTCTCAAACTCTGTAAAGTTAGGCTCAACTTCACTGTCACTGCCTATGTGACCAATTATATAGGCCTACTGTATTCTGAATAACTTTAAAAGTAATAAATACTTAACTAATAACAATGTAGCTCTAAAATATCAATCTTTCACGTTTTTTTGAAAGTTTCACTTGATGCCTTGAAAGTTTCAATTTGAAACTTTCAAATTGAAACTTTCAAGTTGAAACTTTCAAGACTTCCAACACTAGTCATAGGATCAGGGATTAATATTTAAATTAGTTCACAAACCAAGCTCATTAGAATGTGATTTAGTTTATTACATTCGTACAGTATCTGCTATTTGTAAGTTGCACTTAAAATGAAGAAAACAGGCTACATACACAAAGAAAATACTATCATTACTAGCCTCGGTTTGTAAGTAAACATTTGTAGCTACAGTATAACATTGTTGAAGAAACAATAGTGAGGCAAGAACGACTAGGCCTACATTCATCAGTTTAAAGATCATCATTATCTTCTGCAGGCTCCTCAGCTGTAGAATTTACACCATTGTAGAATTCTATTTCATTAGGATTGAGATATTTATACAGTTTTTTAATATCTCTAGAATCTGAGTCAGAATCTGAAGAATCACTCATTGTTAACAACAAGTTGCAGCCACAGGTGACAGCTAAATGATTTTAACACGGATACCATCCACGTAGCAAGAAACATTGACAACAGTCCGGGTATTCAGACACGATCGCCAACCTCAAGGCAAGAAATGACCAAGTGACATGTACTTGGTCTGTTATTGACTTGAGAGAGATTTTCAAGGCCTTGTAAAATATGGTCTGGGTCTTACACTTGGGTGTTTCTTGCATTAATATGATGCGCCTATGTATGTACAATAACTTAGCGGGCTTAGCTCAGTTTGTCAAAAAATGTCACCTAGGCACTTATTGACTTGAGCTATTCAATTAAGATTGCTATTTAAAAAAATGAC
This sequence comes from Isoperla grammatica, assembly GCA_945910005.1. Classification (NCBI taxonomy): domain Eukaryota; kingdom Metazoa; phylum Arthropoda; class Insecta; order Plecoptera; family Perlodidae; genus Isoperla; species Isoperla grammatica. The sequence continues at coordinate 93,519,847 of OX246738.1, forward strand.
TCCTGGCTTGTCGACCGCAACCCTCCCCGCATACCTTTCTCGCAAGCGCTCAGCCGGTACCGAGTGGGGGTGGAAAGGGGGAGGGGAAAAAATTACATAAATCGTGACGACAACACTTTGTACGTTACAATGAGAGCAGTATAGAAGAAAATTTATAAATGTGTAGCATTCTGGACTTCTCGTTCTCCAGTGCTTGCTTCGGACAATGTCACATTATTGAACCAAGATTTGCTTTGCTGTCAACGATATGAACCAACACAATATCCGGAAACAAATATACGCCAACGCTGACGCAGTCTCACGTGAATCGCTCTCTAGCTTATTGTTTCTCGTTGACGAATTTGCCCTGCTGACATTCTATGAACGCGATAGAAAAAGAGAAGTAAAGACGACAGAGGACAACTTATTCTTAGCCGACGAATATCGAGTGTCGGTTGTTGTTTTAAAGCGAAGCTGTTTAGTATATTTATGATGTTACACTATTGTTATCATCATTTGTAACTGTCTAGCGAGGAACATTCTATTGTGTCAATAAAGTGTTATTGTAACATCGCAAATAGCAACATAAACAAAACACTAAGAAATGTTTACCGTAAGAAACCGATTACTTAAAATATTTTCTTTTGAATGTTCCAATCTACAAAATAAAATAAGTAAAATATACTTTATAATCGGTTTTATATAAATATTACTCATGTAAAAATTAAGATTACAACGTCCTAAAAGCTACTGCACAGATACAGAACTACGAAAATGGGAGTTAGCTTACCAGTGGATCAGAAGTTCAAGCCTCCGGTAGCTCATCCTCTTCCTCCCTACACCATATACCAACAGCAAATTGTACAGACAAATGAGTGTAAATAGTGTAGATAGTGTAGATAGTGTAGATACTAGATAGTGTATATAAGAAACCGGAAGTGACAAGACCAATGGGGATTTCCGGCTCAAGCTCCTCTGTACCTTCGTCGGATGAACAGGCCACGTCAGACTGAAACAGTTTCGACGTTATTGTCTCTTCTTCTTTTTATGCTTATGTTTCTATCAACTCTGAAGGTCAACAACAACAAAGTAAGGTGTTGGTTTTCTTCCTATCCACCCCCCATTACTAAAAACTCATAAAAATGTACTTTACAAAAGAACATAAGTTCCCATACGAACGTCAAAGTTAAGCAACATCGGGATAGGCAACACGCATACGATTTTTTTTGTTAAACCAAACACTTAGTTTAATAGTATCAAATACAAAAAGTATATTAATGCAAGTCCTAAGTAAAAAAGAAATTTTTAAATGGGTTTAATGTGGTCGCATTTATTGAAGTTTAAACTCGGGGATCTAAAACGCGTACAAGTGGCTGTGACGCAATGATTCTGTAGATGTGGCGTAACAGACCAATCGCTGAGGCGGTGAGCGTACAAAGAACAAAACCATGACGTCAAATCCACTCTACATGGCGGCGGCTCGTTTCTCGCGCCCTTTTATTTATCGTTACGTAACCAATTATTTTGAGGCATAGACTGATCCGTTTTTCAAAATTCAAAGACACAAAATTATGAAATGAGATACAAGGTATTTAAAAATCGATTAAAATTTTCATACGCGTGTTCCCTATTACCATTCTCTTGCGTTGGTTTGAGCAGAGTCGAGAGTTTGAAAGCTTGTGTATAACAGCTTCGTTCTTCTCGTCAACTGCTCGGCAGTCCAGGATAGTGGAGGAACCTATATGACTGATCAAAATTACACCGTCCTTTCGGATGGGACGTAAAGTCGATGGTTTCACTGGTATTTTTCGACATGAGAAGGCTACGTGCCGGTACAAGGCTCCCCTTCGCTCTTCTACATAATCGTCATTCATCAATTAAATTTGCTTTTGTGGGACCTGGGTCTCTTTGCAAATATAGAAGAAATCAAATCGAACATGAATGAATTGATAACTGGATGTTGTAAGAAGGTAGTTACTTCATAAATTATGGTACTCGAATTATTCTGAGTAGAGGTACTTGCCTGACTTCTAATAAGTGTAAAACACAATCGCATGTAAGTTGGAAACATAGAACACATAATAATCACAATAACATTTTTCATCAAAACAATTAATGTGAATCATGTCACCAACAGATCAATTATTCCATTTGACCAACATGACGACATCCGTATGGCGTATAGTATATCGTACAACTAAAATCAAGGCAGGTTTAGGTATGACAACATTTAATCGATTTAAAAAATAGGAAGTGTTTAATAATGAATATAGTATCTAATTTTTTGATAATTTTCCGGTACATTCAGATCTTAATAACAATGCTAATTTGCATCCGATTTTCAAAATTCGTTTTTCATGTAACTCAGTCTACTACCTAATTGTTGGAACTTCAAGAACTATCAATGGAACATTTTTGGAAATAATAAAAATTAAAAAAAGTCCCGAAACTCTAAAAAATGAAACTAAAATTTTGGAAAAAGTTGTTTTTTTTTATCAAAAATTGTCTAGTGCCATGTAAAATGTGTTTTATAGTCCTGAATTAATTTGGGTCACAAAGGATTAAAAACACTGCGAGGTATTGCGTCTAAGACGGAATCATGTGCAGGGTGGATTAAGGTTATACATCTACAACCAGTGATAATAAACAATAAAAAGAGATCACATCATATTATTATTGTATAATCAAGACAATGTTTCAAGAACCAAATGTATCGCCCGAAGCGATTCTTCCCGTCCAGCGAAGTAACCCACACTATTGGTGATTGAAACACAATATTCGTCCGCCGTGATTACATTGTTGTAACATTACACCACCGGCTTGACCACCGGCGGGCTGGGCTACAGCGAGGGAAGTAGAAGCTGATTGATTCTATTGTAAACAGAGATGAGTTGGGAATTGAGTCGACACCTTGAGTATCCTCGTAGAGGGAGATATAACTAAAAATAGAACGAGCAAACGAACAAGCGTGAAATTCATCTGTCAAAGTCTAGTTTTAGCAAAACTAAGGTTGTGTGAACGAACAAACCGACAGACGCGTCTTCATCTCGTCAAACCGAGAAAAACTTGGTTGTAGACTTGAGAGAGGGACTTACATTGTACTCAGTCGCACAGTTGGCTCGCGTCAACACGTCCAAACAACGGGATCAGGTTCTAGATCGGATGGGCATGTCTACGGGACGAATGGCAACCGCGACGCACTTGTCATAATGATGAATCTTATCTCTCTCAAACACGTGTCCCGATCAACGCAACAGTCAACATCGAGTAGGGAGGTATCACGTTCCCTCCCTCCCTCGCTCGCTCAAGACGAATAGTTTCGCGATGACAGCTGCCCGGATTGTTCCCAGTTCACAATCCTGGATGTTATGATGGAGTGTTGTAAAATAACTTAACACTGTCGCGGTTACAGACAGGAAGAAAAGTGATCATCACTTTAACAAACAACACATTTTGTTGGAAGAGACGTAAGGAATTTGCTCGAGTATGTTTCATTTCATTTCGCGTAGATCAATCATTCTCTGTAGATGCGTCGCGCTGTGGATGAGCGAGCAGAGCAGTGTTATAGTGTGACAACAAACATAAGAAGTAGGCCTAACACGTTTCTATGTTGTACTATCATGTACCATATCATGTATGTTATCATGTTTCTTCCTACTTTGTTTTCATTATTTATTAGTAGGTACTCAGTTAGTATATAAGTTGACATCATTCCAATTCTTGATTGTAAATGTTTTTTTCCGATCTGTAAAGAGTTTTCTAAACTCAAGATTCAACCTGTGCCAATAAAGATTAAGTCTACTTGACTTTACTTTACAGGGACACTCGTGTTTCTATGATCGAAAGGGGGGTGACTAATGAACACAAGGGGGCGTGTCAATTCACCATATTATGTTTGACAATTATTTTATATACCCACGCTCGTGTTGTACAAGAACTTACATCCCGACCGGGGGCGGGAAATGAATCGTTCTATGTGACTATAAACGATTACAGCGCTCCTCTCCCCCCCCCCCCCCCCCCCCCACAATATAATAAATATATAAGGACATTGCATGTCAATTAGTTACCAATGATGATTGATTGTTTGGTACATTTACATCAATGTACTATATCAACATAGAGTAGTCCTATGTATGTATCACAACAATAAAATAAAAATAATAATAATAATAATAATAATAATAATAATAATAATAATAATAATAATAATAATAATAATAATAATAATAATAATAATAATAATAATAATAATAATAATAATAATAATAATAATAATAATAATAATAATAATAATAATAATAATAATAATAATAATAATAATAATAATGATAATAATAATAATAATAATAATAATAATATGACAGTAACGACTGAAGTTGAACAAGGTACCTCTTGGAAATACTTGACATTACATCTGTATTGTCCGTATAACATGTAAACACCGGCTTTGACCGATATTGATGACTGTTTAAACTAGTAACATGTGATTACTGATTACGTGAAGTTAAATAAGGTAGACACATGGAAATACTTGACATTATACGTCCGTATAACATGTTAACGCCGGTTTTGACCGAGATTGTATGATTGTGATACTGATACATTCAATAAAATAATAATTATAATGGAAATACTTGACATTTATGTCCGTACAACATGTTTGCGCCGGTTTTGACCGAGTTTGTATGTATTGCAACAATAAAATAATAATAATAATAATAATAATACCTTGCATTTTTTATTCTAGTGATCAAATAATACTGTTCGGTTGAAAAATTTACTTCACTAAATCAATGCGATACTATATTATTATTGTGTAGGCCTACGTAAAGGTGACTTTGAAGCCATCATAGTAACGAGGCATATAATAATAGACTAATATTGTTATAATATTATAGTGTCCCTGAACCCTACAGAAAATCATTGTATACAATAAACTAAATCTGTATTATTTAAATGAGAATAAAATGTGTTATGAAATTGTAGCTTTGTATTTCTCTGTCATCGCGATTCGATAATAATAAAACAACATCAGTCGCCAAGTCTATGATTGTATTCACTACGTGAGCGTCGTACGAAATCTCGATCGCATCGTATCGACTATCTTCGAGGATCTGTTGTGTTGTCTTGTTGACTCGATCGATCCCATCTTGTTTACTTGTTGACTTACTGATTGATTTTGACGCCTCCTGTGGGAATGTGAGAGACCAAGTGTAAACACATGCTCTGCTTGTCACGTGGCTCTAGAACCAAGTGATACACTGAAATGTGAGTGAGTCGGTTGAAAGAGTATAAACACGAAGAGAAGAGTCTATTCAGCAGTTGCGGAAACATTCATTTGAAAAAAGTTAACTGGAATTCCGACCAATTCACAATACAACCAAACATCAACTGTATCATTTCAGTGGATTGAACACCGCTCGAGATACAATCTTTAATATAGAATAAGAAGAAAGCGAATAGTAAATCCTTAGAGCATAGATAGTTGGGTACTATACATGCTCTAACTAACATGCTCTTAACTATACATGCTCTAAGGGTAAATCTATCCCTGCTGGGACTCGAACCCAGATCTTATCGATTAATCGTTCGACTTGTAGGGATGGATTGGGTTCGAGTTCCAGCGGGAATGAATAAAGGAAACCTATCCAGAGACAATTCATGCCCCCTGTCTGGGCCTGGGGTATAGCTCTGCTAATCGTAAGAGGCGAGAAAATGAGGTGGTCACCTTTCCCTTTAGAGCGCGTTTACATAACTGACTAGTGATTATTGACTAAGAGCAACGAGCTTCTTTCATTGGCTACGATTGAGAATACTGCTCTCCAATTGGCTGTGACTAAGGTTTGTCTTGACTTGACTAAGGGGTTTACACAAATGACTTGTGATTATTGACTAACTCCCGTGATTAAGCCACATACTTCTTTCATTAGCCGGCAGGGAGAATACTGCGCTCTGATTGGCTGTGACTAAGGTTTGTCTTGACTTGACTAAGGAATTGAACATATTTCAATTCCTTGGTCAAGTCAAGACAAACCTTAGTCACAGCCAATCAGAGTGCAGTATTCTCATGCATAGCCAATGGAAGAACCCTGTGGAGGCTAGACACTATAATCACTAGTCATTTATGTAAATGGCCCTGGAACTCAACTCCTTGGTCAAGTTCTTAGTCACGGCCAATCAGCACGCAGTATTCCCACTGTCGGCCAATGAGAGAAGCCTGTTGCTTAATCACGGGTGTTAGACAGTAATCACTAGTCAGTTATATAAACGCGCCCTTACTCCTCTAAATATTAGTCCTACTCGTCCACCTACTTGTCTCTTTCTTCCAATCACCCCCTACGTCACACGGCATGATTCTAGAGTACGTCGTTATTAACACGTAATAATCACATTTAGGGGACTATCTATAGGTGTTACGTACGGTATCTGAATAGTTAGGAACTAGGAAGTAATGTCTGAGAGGTGTTAGAATGACTCAATCCCAGAATGGCCTTGTGATTGAGGAAAATCTCTGGAAAAATGTTAAGTCAGTATTGCCGGTAGGGTGATCCGAACCGAAGACCTCCCGCATTAGAACCTCGTATGATGGCAGTGGTCAATCTCAATCGATAATCGCTTTGCTTTTTTTTACGATTAGTTTTAGAATCTGTCCTTCTATCCTATTTTACTCTCCTCTTGCAGTTTATGTAACCAGCTGGTACTTGTCGGCGAACAATATTCAGTGACGTATAATCATCTACCCCCCCCCCCCCCCCCCCAGGATTTAATGGATATATACAAATGGAAATTATAAAAAAAGAAGAAAAAGAATGGAGAACTATTTGAAACCAATACAATTTATGTGCTGATAAGGGCTGGTCCACACAGATTTTTAAGACATAACGCATAAGGTTTTTAAGACGTTATTTTAAAAACAACAATGAAAACAACGTCTTAAAACTAAAACTCTGTGTGAACGCCAGTAGGCTACGTGTTTCCTATGATCCAACTTTACGACTACGCGTTAAACCTTAAATCGTATGTCTAAAAAATCTGTGTGGACCAGCCCTTAGATAAAACCTTTATAACAATGAATGGATTATATCAAAGATACGTCGAATACTAATAGTCCTTTGCATAACGAGAATGACGGTATAAAATTTGGGTCAAAGGATGACATATATCAAATAAAAGCTTGAGACGAGTACTTTTCAAAAAACTATGATATACCTCTGGCAAATCCAGCTTTCTATGTCAAAACTAGGGTCAAAGGTCAAATTTGTAATTTTTTTAATAATTTTTAATTAAATAATGAAAAATGTTTGCAAGTTTAATCATACACTTTGAGTAAGGTAAATGTATAATGTTTCTTCGAAAAAAATTAAATTAACAATTTAGCCTTTTTGGACCTTAATTGAGGTCAATTTCCTGAAAATGGGTAATTTTTTAAACTTTCTTCGATTTATTGGCCAATATTCATTATATCAACGTACTTACTCATAAATACGTTTAAATGAATAGTTCTTATTGATATCACATTGTTTTGACGGTATTCATTCAAAATGGCGGTCAAAGGTCAATAGGTAAGTGTCGTCAGACTAGGTCTAGTAACTAAAATATTGTCGTGGGGCGGGTAATTTACCTTAGTGGTTTTAACGGTTTTGTTTTGGCTGCCACCACTGTCCTATGTAAGGACAGAATTTTGAGTTTTTAAAGGAAATTAGATTTTGAGGCGTAGGGAACTTGAACTACATCGTAGTTCGGGAAAGTAACAACAATGATTGAACCATGATAATCAGATTTATTATTTTATAGACATAATAAAGAAAAATCACTTACCCAACAATGAAAGTTTCCCTTGGGTCACGTACACACACACAAGATAGAAAATTACTTAAATAACTGAATAACCTTGAAAAACTTTTGGCGATTTCAGAGTATGGGTACACATATGACCCGATTTTTGGTCAAACTCCTTTTGCACAGATGCTCAAGGTGCTCAATCAAAACCCTCTTTTAAGCCAAAAATGTTTCCTATGTTCGTTCACTTATGAACTTTGCACCGAAAACCGTTGGCCGAAGACTGACGATTACCTGACTTTTGCATGGGATTATATATCAAATACCTATAGTAACATCCACGAGTTTAAGACCTATTTTGGGCTATACTGATAATGATAATCTGTTTACTGAGCATCTAGTACGTGATCTGTACTATATTACTTTGTTTTTGACATTGGCTCATTAGTGAAAGTATTCCACAGGACAATAACATCCTATTTTGAAGAAATCTTAACTATCGTTTATCCAGTCACAAGTTATTCATGTATAGTTCATCCATATAAGCGATTGTAGTTACTATTTTATTAATAAAACCCGCTTCATGACAACACTCCTCCCGCTCAAACCTTTTGACACATCTTTCCCAAAAGGATGTGGCAAAAGATAAAGGAAGTCATAAATGAAAGTGAGTAAACACATAAGGAAGGCTAAAGGGGTAATGGGCTAGTCAAAGAACAACTTGCAAGTAGGAAGACATTAGTCATGAATGTATGGTGTGTACGAAAGCCACTAAAATATGAGAAGGTCGTCCCCATATTTATGGACCGTAATACAATCACCGAAGTACAACTGAAAGCCCAAACAAGCCTGTTGGACCCAGTGGGTAATCCAATACCGAAGCAAGTGTCGACCGCCATTGTGGAAAAATGAAGGGATGGCTAGGATGATGTGAAGAACAGGTATAATAAGGAGGATGAAGTTTGATTTCGCTGAGTGGTGTGCGTCATGATGGAGTATAATAAAAGTTGGAATATGTTAACAAAACAAGACAATATGGAGTAAATGTAAAGTAATGGATGAAGTATGCCCTGAGTAATTTGTGGAAGTAATAAAAGAGAACCCAATTGGGTATCAGAATGTGTCAGTAGTGGATATCATGATATCTAAATTTGGAAAAGAGAAAAAAGTGAAGAAAAGCCGTACTAGAAACGTAAAATGGTCCAAACTAAAGGGGATGTTACTGCAGATTATTGAAGTAAGTAGGTACATAAATTTCATTAAGTGTGAAAGAGAACATGAAATTGGCGAAATATCAAAAGTAAACATCGTGTTAAAGAAAATGAATTACTGATAAAAAACTGAACATTGGTAACTCAGTACGTGTGTGTGTATGCGACCTGTTAAAGAACAACATAAGTAATATATTATATACCTAAGTAAATATACACAAATTGATAATAGTTAAACATAGATATATATCATTATTTGTAGATGATACTGAATGTGAACATCCTTAAAGATATCTTTTCATAAATGGATACAGAGAAAAGAATAACTTTGATACCAAACCAAAAATTATAGAAATATAAAATTATGTTTGTAATTCATTAATTGATCAAGTAAAGTAATTAATAATACCTTTAAGATATGAAAAAACGTAAAACCGTTAAATGCATAAAATAAAAATAAGTCGTACCCAATTGTGGTAACGATAATGGTTAAGTTGTAAAATATTAGTAAAACATATCAAAACCAGTATTATTATGCTAATTATTACCCATTTCGAATATGATTTTCAGTATATAGATACATGTTTATTGGTGTAAGAAATGGGTAAAAAAAGCTTACAGAGCTAAAAAAACGAAGAAATGCTAAAGATAATAATGATGTACCAAATGACTTTAGAACTGTTCATTCAGCGATATGAAAAGTGGGCGGACACACGCAAATGTTATGGACTATGACCAGGAATGAGAGTTTATTGGCCATAGCGCGAAGACACAAAAATAACTCCTGCTATGCCATACATAGCACACGACTGAAGTGCAAGTCCAATTTCGATATGAATAAAGTGAAACTGCGACCGGTAGGTACCGTGATATGTTGTCCTTGATGATTTGAAGATTGTGTGTCCGGGTCTGGCGTGAAGGTTTCTGGGATGAATCCGATGGTGTGCAAGTCATGAGATGGATTCTGGGGTGAATCCGGTGGGGGGTGCAAGTCGTGAGATGGATCCTGGGGTGAATCCGGTGGGGGGTGCAAGTCGTGAGGTGGATTCTGGGGTGAATCCGGTGGGGGGTGAAAGTCATGAGATGGATTCTGGGGTGAATCCGGTGGGGGGTGCAAGTCGTGAGGTGGATTCTGGGGTGAATCCGGTGGGGGGTGCAAGTCGTGAGGTGGATTCTGGGGTGAATCCGGTGGGGGGTGCAAGTCGTGAGGTGGATTCTGGGGTGAATCCGGTGGGGGGTGCAAGTCGTGAGGTGGATTCTGGGGTGAATCCGGTGGGGGGTGCAAGTCGTGAGGTGGATTCTGGGGTGAATCCGGTGGGGGGTGCAAGTCGTGAGGTGGATTCTGGGGTGAATCCGGTGGGGGGTGCAAGTCGTGAGGTGGATTCTGGGGTGAATCCGGTGGGGGGTGCAAGCCGTGAGGTGGATTCTGGGGTGAATCCGGTGGGGGGTGCAAGTCGTGAGATGGATTCTGGGGTGAATCCGGTGGGGGGTGCAAGTCGTGGGGTCCAGTGGTGTGCGATGTCAGCGGCGCGACTGGTGCCTTATGGAGGTGTGTGACAGTAGTGTGCGCTCTGACTGGTGCGTTGGACCCGGGTTGAAGAACCCACGACTTGTGATTGCCGGCCATGACAAAGCGACGGACTGTAATGGCGCCCGTCGTGTGAGGAAGCCCAATTAGAATGTGGCTGATTACAGGTCAGCTGTAAAAATGACACAGATAAGTAACAATTTATGCATTTTTTTTTTTTTTTTTTTTTTTTTTTTTGCTATTTATTCCTTTTATCCCTCTTGGTCATGAATTGGTACTCAACAATGAAAAGTTTTGTTGGATCGTTATGTTATGAATACTCATAATGTTAATGTAATGATTTATATGCAACAAGACGAATATAGATATATTCAAATAAGAATAAGAAAAAGGGTGTCCACTGCAAAGATAATCTTAACATGCAAAAGAAAGGATTAACTTGAACTGAAACTTGATTTGTAGTATAAAGATGGCTTAAAACATATGGATTTTAAAAGAACATGAAACTAAGACACAATGTAGTAAGTGAGAATACCACTTCTCGTAAAACCCGTATTATGAGTGAAGGTTGAAGGAGCCCAGGCAAGGGAACGTGCGAAGAATGTCTGAAAATTCTGAAAAAACCTAACATTCACAAGTTAGGGGGGGGGGGTATTATCAAGGGTAGTGGAAGGTGGTAGGGTTGGGTCAGGATACTGTGCCGTGGGGGGTGTATATATGGAAAGGCCATACTTCAAATAGTAGGCATGGCTTTGGGTGCGAAATCGGGCATATAACTCTTTCGCCGCCCCCTGGAGTCCCTGAGTGCCCCCAGTTGGACGTGATTCCGTGTGCCAATGTTTAATGACAATCAGCCAGTCCAGGAGGCGCCTTCGTAATTGGCTCTGGCTCAGGTTAGATAAAGAAGGTACCAATTTCTTAAATATATCCTATTGTTTTTTAAACGTTTAATCATAGTTCAATCATGTTGTTAATTTAAGAAAAAAAAAAATTTGGTCATGCTCCAAAATGCAGGAAAATTTCACTTACATGTAAAATTTAAAAAAAAATTAATTTATCCCACCGCTGCCACCAGTGTCGTGGGGCGGGTAATTTACCTTAGTGGTTTTAACGGTTTTGTTTTGGCTGCCACCACTGTCCTATGTAAGGACAGAATTTTGAGTTTTTAAAGGAAATTAGATTTTGAGGCGTAGGGAACTTGAACTACATCGTAGTTCGGGAAAGTAACAACAATGATTGAACCATGATAATCAGATTTATTATTTTATAGACATAATAAAGAAAAATCACTTACCCAACAATGAAAGTTTCCCTTGGGTCACGTACACACACACAAGATAGAAAATTACTTAAATAACTGAATAACCTTGAAAAACTTTTGGCGATTTCAGAGTATGGGTACACATATGACCCGATTTTTGGTCAAACTCCTTTTGCACAGATGCTCAAGGTGCTCAATCAAAACCCTCTTTTAAGCCAAAAATGTTTCCTATGTTCGTTCACTTATGAACTTTGCACCGAAAACCAGTGGCGGACTGGCAGGTACGGAACTACGGAAACCCGTACGGGGCCCCCCCGGGTGGGGGCCCCCTTGAGGGCCACCACCCAACACCCTGAAAATACCTTACGCTATATAGATTATGAAACAATAGTGTATAAGAAGATATGTATCCCAAAGGGATATATAGGCCTTCTAGAAATGCTACAAAGATTTCCGTTTTTCTCCTCAGAGCTTACTTGTTTATAGGTTAGTTTGAAATAAAAATACGCCAGTGCTGAAAATTTCTTTAATTTAACTTTTAAAGTGGTGTTCACAGTTCAGCATGTTGTTGCACATACTTATCATCGTTAATCGATTTTTAACGTGTTTATATGCGTTTTAAACAAATTATAGGAAACAATATAGTTTGAAATATCCAACTGCCAGTGGTGGGAAAGTTGAAGTTCTTTCATTAATTTAATTTGTTAGTGGTGTTCACAGTTCAACATGTTGTTTGACACACCTGTCATCATTTATCGATTTTTACACGTGTTTATATGCGTTCTTAACAAATCAATAGGAAACAAGAGCCCTAAAGATTTCTGCTCGCTAGCTCGCTACTTGAGGGTGACTCTTGATTGTTTGCGAGCAAACTTTGTTATATCGGAAAGTACTATTTTGCCAGGCTCAGTAAAAATGAAATAAAGGAGTTTTCAAGTTGTATGTCATTACAAAACCACTTTCCATAAAATAGCTGACTGACAAATCGGACTGATCGCGTGTCTATAAGCGTTCAAAATTTAAAAAAGCGAACTTTGTGGCAAACATATATCTATCGGCGCCAACTGAAATCCGATCCAGCGCAGCACTAGCCATAAGATTATTTATCAAATGACAGGATCGAACTCCTATCCTAGACCTATATATGACGTAAGGAATTATCAGTGCAATATTGACTTTAGTTTTATTGTTTTTCATGATACGATTTCGCCTCAAAACGTGTTGTAGACCACTAAGCATCATGCAGGGCCGAAAATTTTTTCGCCTACGGCAACATTGCCTCCGGCGGCCGGGTCTTTGTCCCAGACCCCAGCTACATCCCGCTCCCTCCTTGCGAGTACAAATAACACAATGCGAGTGGACAACTAGTCTAGTAGTCAATATTTGTAGAGGGTTGCATGGGAAACAATATAGTTTGAAATATACAACTGCCAGTGTGAAAGTTTTATCTTCAATTTCGTTTTTTTAAAGTGGTGTTCACAGTTCAACACGTCGTTGTTTCTCAAAACCATCATCATTTATCGATTTTTAAACGTGTTTTTATGCGTTCCAAGCAAAATGATAGGCTGAAAATTATTCGCCTCCGGCGGCTGGGGCTTCGCCCCAGACCCCTAAAAGCTTCGCCAAGTCCCGGGGCCCCTAAGATCCTTTTCCGTACGGGGCCCTAACCCCCCCAGTCCGCCTCTGCCGAAAACCGTTGGCCGAAGACTGACGATTACCTGACTTTTGCATGGGATTATATATCAAATACCTATAGTAACATCCACGAGTTTAAGACCTATTTTGGGCTATACTGATAATGATAATCTGTTTACTGAGCATCTAGTACGTGATCTGTACTATATTACTTTGTTTTTGACATTGGCTCATTAGTGAAAGTATTCCATAGGACAATAACATCCTATTTTGAAGAAATCTTAACTATCGTTTATCCAGTCACAAGTTATTCATGTATAGTTCATCCATATAAGCGATTGTAGTTACTATTTTATTAATAAAACCCGCTTCATGACAATATTACTTGTGGGTACTCTAAAGACGCAGAATTTTAACTGCAATTACAATAACGAATAACAATATGTTTTAATTGTAAGAGAATGTAATTATCATATTACTTATAAACTACTTAAGATTGTTACTGTATTTCTAATTAATGTCCTCAGACATCAGGGTATTCTTGAATGGGTGTGCAACTGCAACAAAATACATTTTTAGAAAAGAGCATGACCATGCTGAGATACGTGATATGATAGTATGATATGATATCTGTCCTAGCAGTCACTGTCTAGTCGTCAAATTAATCAAAATTGAAGTCAAAATCACTCAAAATTGAAGTCGTCAGATTAATCACCTTCTGATTCACTGGAATTCTCATGCTGGGTACCGATATTTGGACAGTCCTTCAGCTTACACGCGTGGGTACACTTCATCTGATTGGCCAAACAATCATAGGTCGGCATCTTGCAAACACGGCAACAGTTACAGGCTAGGAGATCCATAACGGTCAAAGGTACTGGAGTTCCAATCATCCACTCGTTGCTCACATCTCCTTCTGCCGTGGTTTTCCATCCGTAGCCACACAGATCAGGAACATCAGGGTTGGCTTCCAAGCAACGTATCAATAGATCGTGTTTGGTTGATAACTCACAGTCGCAGGATATGAAGCAGTAAGCAATCGTTACAAGGTGGTAGCTGATTAGACTTCATATCATCACACTTACTTCTAAAAAGCTCGTAGCGCAGCAGGTTGACGCATGGCAGAGTCGTGGTCAAAGAGCAGAGTTTACAGACAAACTCTTCGAGTTTTTTTTGATGACATCGATAGAAACTCTCCAGTCCTGACCCATCTTGCTTAGCTTGACACAGAAATGCGAGTTTTTGCTCATGATATTCTAAGTTCTATTTTTCCCTTTACCACTGAATGTGCTCACTCAGGTTGGAACTCATAGTCGTCCCCTACACCTATAGATGCGCCCGTTGTTAACAAGGTAACAGTTTCATACATGTCATTTCCCATATAGAAAACATATCCATAGCAACATTGGGTGCCTCTAGGTGAAGTGGCCAACTATGAATTCCAACCTTTGTCACAACCAGTGCATGGAGGTCAGGGAGGGTATTACATACTTCGAATCCCAACGAACTCGCTAGTTTTTACACATCTTCGAAGTGTGTTTGATTTTTGGTAGTCAAGCATCAACCAGCTGTCCTATGAGCTTTTTAAAAGTAAATGTGATGATATTAAGTCTAATCAGCTACCACCTTGAAACGATTGTTTACTGCTTCAAATCCTGCGGCTGCGAGCTAACCACCAAACAGCGGTCTGGATACGTTGTTTGGATGCCAACCCTGATGTTCCTGATCCGCTTGGCTATGGATGGGAAACCACGACAGAAGGAGATCTGAGCAACGAGTGGATGATTGGAACTTCAATACCTTTGACCGTTATGGATCTCCTAGTCTGTAACTGTTGCCGTGTTTGCAAGATGCCGACATGTGAGTGTTTGCCCAATCAATAAAAGTGTACCCACGCTTGTAAGCCGAAGGATTGTACAAATACCAGTACCAGTACCAGTAGCCAGCATGAGAATTCCAGTGAGTCAGAAGGTGATTAATCTGACAACTTGGACAGTGACTGCTAAGGTAGATATAACATAATACTAGTATCATATCACGTATCTCAGCATGGTCATGCTCTTTTCTAAAAATGTATTTTGTTGCAGTTGCACTCCCATTTAAGAATACCCTGATGTCTGAGGACATTAATTAGAAATTCAGTAACAATCTTAAGTAGTTTATAAGTTATATGATAATTACATTCTCTTACGATTAAAACATGATATTATTATTCGTTATTGTAATTGCAGTTAAAATTTTGCGTCTTTATAGAGTACCCACAACTAATGTTTTAGTTACTAGACCTAGTTTGACGATACTTACCTATTGACCTTTGACCGCCATTTTGAATGAATACCGTGAAAACAATGTGATAACAATAAGAACTATTCATTTTAACGTATTTATGAGTAAGTACGTTGATATAATGAATATTGGCCAATAAATCGAAGAAAAGTTGAGAAATTACTCATTTTGACGAAATTGACCCCAATCAAGGTCAAAAAAGGTAAGTAAGTAATTTCATTTTTTTTTATTAAACTTTATACATTTATCTTACTAAAAGAGTATTTTTAAACTTGCAAACATTTTTCATTATTTAATTAAAATTTTTTTAAAAATTAAAAATTTGACCTTTGACCCTGGTTTTGACATAGAAAGCTGGATTTGCTAGAGGTATATCATGGTTTTTTGAAAAGTACTCGTCTCAAGCTTTCATTTGATATATGTCATTCTTTGACCCAAATTTTATACCGAAGAGGCCTTTTTCGAGCGTTATGCAAAGGACTATAAGCAATCTCCCATAATAGTAATGTTGGGTTTACACACCGTAATAAGGTTTAATATTTTGTTCTAGGGAAAGTATTTTCCAAACTGATTTACTAGGATCGTTACCATTGGCCGGATTTATAAAAGCTTGTATCTCATTGGCTGGGCTAAGAATTTTAGGGATAAGAGCTAACAAGTTGAAATAGTTTCAACTTTCGTTCTAGCCCTTAAATCTTAGGAAATTATGTGAATGCCATGATGCTACTGGCTTGATTCAACTTCGTTAAACCTTATACCTTCAACCTTATTACCGTGTGAAAACCGGGCTTTACTATAATATTATTATTTCTACTAGTTTATCAGATGCTAATATAGCATAGAATAGTATAAGTAACTGTATAACTGTTGTTTGCCTTTCATACTGATAAATGATGATCAAATTTAATCGCTAAACTGTTGTTTTTTAGTTTCTACCTTGTAGTCGATAAAGAAGTTTCCAAAGAGGGAGAACTTCTCTTTCGACTACTATGGTAACACGTATCTTGAAATATATTTCAAAATATACTTTTATTTTAGGTGGCTCGTTGGTCCGGTGGTTGGCATCCCTGCTTCCAATGCAGAAGGTTCCAGGTTCAAATCCCGGCTCGGGCAGAAGTTTTTTTAACTTCTATTAAGGATTCAGTTCCATTACAACGAGTAAACGGTGACTTTGACTTTGGAGCCGTCCTAGCAACGAAAAACTTAATAAACTCAAAGTTGTTCTGAATCGGCCTTGTTGATTCTGACATTTGTTCACAGGTGTTCGCACTGTCCAATCACTGATTCATGTTTTGTATTTGAAATATCGATCTTTGATTGGTTATCAGTTATACTCACTCGTCGATTGTGTTCGGAGCCTACAGGATTGGTTTAGTCGCTTTAAATTAAAGTCCCCCACTAAAAATTAGTTTCGTTACTGAGTGGGTAGACTCTAAATGTGAATTTATTTATTTTTATTTATTTAAACTGTCATATCAGTTTGGTGTAGGCCTACTTTAGTGGCACTTTGTGTGCTGTTGTACGATACTGAGTTTGATACTACAATAATACTTGGATATGCCTTGTTAATAGTTACTGAGTGGGTCGACTATAAATGTGAATTTATTTTTTATTTATTTAATAGTTACTTCATCAGATATAAACATAACTTTGTCATTATACAGTGTTGATTGTGTACTACATACACCACACTCAACGGACATACATTCAATACGTTTACCACACGAGCCAAGTCCATACGATTCTGGTGGTAAACGTAGTGAGCGACCTTCGTGCCCCATTGGGACACCCAGGGCCAGAGTTCCATACTGAAGGGTCTTGGTCCGAGAAACTGATACTTTAACACTGTTAATGGATTGCTATTTTGTAGTATTTATTGTAGTATTTTAATGTATTTAGTAGGCTATTTAATTTTTGGTATTAAGTACTTTATGTAGTAATATAGTACCTATTATAATATTCTACTTTTCAATTTAATCCACTTCTTTTCCACTGTTTCTTCTTGAGGAAAACAAAGTAGGCCTACCTGCATGGACATGCCAAACACATTACAATCTTGAAAATCTATTGTTGACTGTTGTTTAGTGATTGGTTGATTGTTTGGAATCTAAAAGTGGTTCATCTATTGGTTGACACGGGAAATGCGATGTCACACTAAAATTATTGCTCTGACATACCAATACCATTCGCTCTCTCAAGGACGAATTATCATGAGGTCATTATCTAACATGGCGGCAACAAGGGATACTTTTGGTTGTCTTTGTTTACAAACAATTGCAATATCGGCCAATCCGCACAAAGCTAGACGATGAGCGCGCAACGTTAAAACTACCCTTGGCTCTAGGGACAAGTTTTCCTGCTAGGAAGCGTATCTCAGCTTTGCAATAGCGAATAGTTACATAGTACATATTATGTTTAGCAATGGTTTGGAAGCGTGCGAACAAACAGCCCATCCCGCAAGTTTAGTTTGTGTCAACATGTCTGTATAGTAGTGAAATTTCAATTCATATTAGAACATTTGAAACACTGAATTTTCTGTATTTAATATAATTAGTTTTTCTTATATCCACCATATCCCATCAAATGTTTACTCCTGGACATTCTTGACAGAAGGATGTTTACGTGAGCGACTCTGGTGTAGAGCAACTTCTTGAAATACTTCCAGATGATTGCTCTTTGTGGTAGCCTATACTCCAGAAGAAAAAAAAATCATTAATTGTAAAGTACATTTAAAAAACTTGTGTTACTTTGAAGGGATTTGGAAATATCAAGGGCTCAGAGAAAATAACACTCAAATAAATTCATTTTGATAAATTTGTAATGTTAGCCTATTTTTATAGTGTTGGTACATTTTGATTACAAATCCCAAAATCCTCAAAAATGTGTTATATTACATTTGTACACAATAAGCTAAACAAATTAGGGATTGAAAACAAATTATACAATATGCACATATTTTTACAGACTTAGAAATCTATTAAAAATATCATCTTTGGAAAATAACACTCTTGGGCCGTTGTTTAACACAACGGCGACATACATCGCAATCGTCAACATTGCGGTCTAAACGACTTCGCAATGCTCAAATTAGTCGGTACAACAGTACCCAACCTCGGTCACCTGGCAAGGTTCTATTGTAATACAACCGGCACGAACACGTCTCAGACTCCCGACGTCACTCCGCTCTAGGGTAACTCGAGAACACTATGTGATTTCATAACAGATGCAAAATAAAAGAAAACATTACGGTATTTACGTAACAGTTGGTGGGTATCGTTAAAATATAATCGATAGTTGTATGTATACAAAATCTACTCCATGGATGTGGCATAATACTGTATCACATTTTCTATAAACATAGAATCCCTTAAATACAACAAAATACAGTCATGGATTGATTTGGCAACGGAAACAAAGTCTGTCTCTCAGCTTATTAGGTACCGGTACCGGTACGTAATTAAATACATATTACATGAAACGTTTTGGCAGAACTGCACTAATGTCTCTTGGACCATTTCTTAATAAAGGGTGAATTCTAATAAAACTTCCCACCTTAAAACGAACCCATTCATAAGGGTGCGTACCGTAAAGTGAATGAGCCACCCGAGATTAAAGTACTTCGGCTCTCATGGGCTCGCCCCCGGATGAACTGGGTGTTTTACGGTATGCGCCCTAATTATCATTTTTGTTTCATTCAAAATGTCTAGGCTAGATCTCCCCAATGACATTTTGTCGTTTTCTCATTTAGGCAAGGAAGTTTATGAAGGGTCCACAGTGTGGTATTGGAATGTGATACCAGCCACATGACATTGTCATGTTATTTATCATCAAACTAACGGGGAAGATTCAAGTTCTCGAATCTGAGCGAATACACATCATTATTTAGGTAGCAGCTTTGGTATAAAGGGTCACCCTGCATAAGGCATTTTACATTGGTACGTACACACATCGATATAGGAATGGGCACATTCCTTGCAAAGCTGTTTTTATACTAGATTGTAACAAAAAAATCTATGTTGCCTACATCACATCCATTAATATAAGCTCATTTCATCAGTTTTTGAGTACAATGCATATTCCCTAAACAATTTGTGGTTTTCATGCCCTTTTTAATTTGTATTTTATGTAGCCTAGTAAGGTTCAAATTAGTTTTGGATGATAAAACTGATCTTTGATAAACCCAACACTGCAATGGGGCTTTTACCACCAATAATCAGTGCATGTAAATAATTATTTCATTTAAATTCAATAATTGACATAATTACTTATTTTCACTCATATAGCTATTTAACTGTTTGGGCAGTTTTGCAAGAGAATGAAGTATGGTTTGTAATTTTTCATACATAATGTTCAAAATGCCTAAACTCGTCGAAGACATTTTCCATAAAAGTCAATAAATCATTTTACCAATGTTGAATGTGTTAATGAAACTGAGTTTTTGAATCACGAACCTAAACTGACAAGTTCTTTTTGTCAAAAAGTAAGAGAATGATGGTTCGAACAATTTCTCGAAGGTGGGGAAGATACTATCAATATTTGTGAACTCGTAAAAATATAAGTTTATATGCAAATGAGTTGATTAAGAGGCAATGCATTATTAATCCAACTTCAAAATAAATGATTAATCACAATACGTATTTTGTGTGCAACGATAACAAATGGTTAAATAAATTATGTACGTATTGATGTTTTAAAATCATTCCTTTTGCAGCACCGTTTGTTTTAAATTACAGTATTCTAATTAAACCTTCTTATGGAAGCCAGCAGAGCTTGTGCACAATGGAAGTCAGTTTGGAATTGGCATGTTTTATTTGAACAAGGGTTTAATGAGATCACCCTACACTTTGAGAGGGGGGGGGGGGGTATGTACGTGGTCACACGTTGCGGAAGACTGCAATCTCCTTTGTACCATTATCTTGGCTTACGGTAAAACACGTTCGGTTGAGTATTCGACTAAATGGCACAAATACAGGAAAACACCCGGGAACGTATATAAACGAACAGATCAAGAGATGATGCAGTTCTTGTCCTTATCCTCGACGGAAACGTTGGCCACACCGTTCTTCTTGGTCGGTGACCTCGGAGTCTGTGCTGCCACCTGTTGCTGCCTCCGAGCTGCAGCGATGGTGTCGTTGGGCACGTACGATATGCGCACGCCCCCGTACGCCCTACGCGGAGGCAGTTCGTACGCACAGTCGTCGCTGCTGGAGCTGCTGGAGCACGTGGAGCAGTAGCCATCCCCCTCGTCTGGGTCCCCCCGCCCCCTCCTCCCCCCGCGGTCGTGTGGGGGCCGGCCCCCGTAGCTGCGGCTGCGAGGGAACGCCCGGTGGACCCCGTCCGTCTCCGAGGACGCCTCCCCTTGGAACCTGACGCTCAGGGGACCCTTGGACCCCTTCTTGGCGGGGGATGGCGGGGGCGGGGCTTGCACGGCCAGCTCTGGCATGGAGGAGGCGTGGCCAGAGGGGGCGTGGCCAGAGGGGGCGTGGCTAGGCGAAGCATGACCCGCGCTACCGTAAGGGTCACTATCGTGTATCGCGAGCGCTCCGTTTACGTGTCCGTACCCCGCGGCACCGTCCGAACTGTTGTTGCTCTGTTGCAAAGTGTCCGGGCCACTGCCCTGTTGCCAGACTTCCTGGCTGCCGTTGGCCATCATGAGCGCGTTGCCCTGTTGCCACACGTCCTGGCTACCATTGCCCATCATGCCCTGTTGCCACGAGTCGAGACTAAGGCTGAGGTCGGCGAGGTTCAACGGTTCTCGGCTCCTGTCTCTCGCCTGCAACAACCTCTCTAGCTCGGGGCTGGCTGCCTGGATCTCCGTGGCGACCGCGACCCCCCCTCCCCCTCCATGCTCGGACAAGAGTCTCTCAAGGTTCCGCTCGAGCAGAACTCGGTCGAGTCCCTTCCCGCAGGACGAGGCTTGAGCGAGCCCGGGCGGACCTCGTAGGACGAACTCTTCCGTCTGGATCAGTGTCACTTCCTCGAGGATGCTGAGAGGTGGCTCGGAGGTGGGGAGTGGGGGCGGAGGGGGAGTCTTGCACGGACCCCGTTGGAGGGCGCGACGACCCATCTTAGGGGACCGGGCCGGTGGGGAGCTTCTCGTCACTTGCTTCAGTGGTGGTGGGGGCTGGACTTGGTGGGGCAAGCTGAAACAACAGAACAAGAGATATTTGTTACTTGACCCTAGTGCGTCTGTAATTTCACACATTATCCTTTCAGTTCAGTGATTTAGTTAGCACTTCTTTTTGTAACAATAACATAAAAAAGAGTATCTCTTATTAGTTATTAGTTATTAGTAATAGTAATTTATGAGTCCTTGCATAATCTAAGATACACAGTTGGCCAAGGTCGATTAGGCGTTGGTCTAGTAAACCCGCGTTCTAGGTTCGAATCCTGGTTTGGGCGTCATATGGCGTTTTATCATCCTCTAAATCACCCACTCATCGTCTTGATTAGCCTCGTTGCAGAAATATGGGATGTAAAACCCCAAATATCATCAAAACATATTTTGAAACTCGTTCGGTAATATGTACTTTATTCAATTTTTAATTGGCTCATTCTCTGGTCAGTAGCACTTCTGTCGAGACCTCTGTACACAGGTGGTTCATGTCCAATTATTATTCATCTAACTCATACTACAAGTATAAATAATGCTTATTATGTTTAGGCTGTTAATTATCAATTTGTAAATGGTATCAACTGAACTAGACAATATTACTAGCATTGCATAGAACATCATCCCTACAAGACAAATGAGATAATTAAGTTACAGTACTGGCAAGCATTGTGAAGATTAGACTATCTAACAGTTTAGTAAAATGAAACCTAAACAGACGAACCCCACTTTGTCGGAGAATAACACGCAGTACGTGTACAATAATTTTAATAGGCCTACATAA
Source organism: Isoperla grammatica (assembly GCA_945910005.1). NCBI lineage: Eukaryota > Metazoa > Arthropoda > Insecta > Plecoptera > Perlodidae > Isoperla > Isoperla grammatica. The sequence continues at coordinate 93,542,425 of OX246738.1, forward strand.
TATTAACAATTACAACTAAAACAGGTGTGTTATATAGTTACCTATATCTCTAGATGCAATTGTAATTATTATAAACATTGCTTTGTGTTTGTCTATTCCTGCTCAACTGCTTGACAACATTATAGGAAACATCCGTACTGTAACCAACAGGTGGAATTAAAGCAGCTAGTTAGTTAACAAAGCACTGCAAAGTAAAGTTATTCCAAATATTATGTATGACTACTAATGTTCATAAATTGCTGGCCTTAGGTACTACTTGCCGATAAGGGTTCGATGTCATAATGCACATCAGTGAGACTTGAACTATGTTGCTCTACTAGCAGAAAACACTAAAATATTGAACAAAGTAGTAATTACTAAGAGTCCCCTTTAATAGATGTCGGTTTAAGAGAAAGACTTGAAGGTTCCAAAACACAGAAGTTTAAAAAAATATGGAAGATTTTTATCCCCTTCTGAACCTGACTGTAGCTTCTCTTAGGTTAGTCTAGCTACGATAAATACTAAACGTAAACACTAGTTAGACGATCATACAAACTTGTGTAATATAAAGCCACAATCTGTACTTTTCTTATGATACCACATATTATGAGAGCCTGCTAGATATTTTTCATATTTTCTCCAATGCAACCACGCTTCTGATTGGTGGCGGTCATGCGTGCAAAAACAAGTTAGCGGCAGGCTTAATATTTAGCGGGATGTCATATAATAACAGGCTTCGGTAAAGTATTTTACTATAGTAAAATACAGCAAGTTCGTAGTGAGATGGTGGCTATACATGGCACAAAACAACGTTACCGATGTGTTCGTCATAGACGACTGACTCGTTACCATCAGCGACCACTATTTGTAATTGGGACTCGCTGGTTGGCCACAACACACTTGTCTTTTACTAAAGTATCCTCAAAAGTAATCCGTGCGTTTTTCGAGGCGTTTAGAAAGTTATTCAAGTTGAGTTCAAGTCTCAGCGAAGATACTGTTATATGCATGTTACGTTGTCTATTTTTAATTTTAGGCACCATTTGTATTCGTAATTTTGTTTGAATATAACCTCTATATTCAGTGTAATATGTTTCAATTTCCATTTTTATCTATTTTGATATATTATTCTGTGTCGAATAGCACCAGCTTTGGCTGCAGAGACTGCTATTATTGTTAATAAAGATTCTACTATTCGCCTGTAAAAAGAAACAACACGCTCCAAGCAGACAAAACGAGAAGCGCTAAGGTGAGGTCGTTGTCAAGATTCGCGGCGTGCTAGGAATGTTACACATCTTCATTTACCACGTTCTAGCCGTTATTGTATTGATTTTTATGGTTTAACTTATATGGCAATTGTTAGTTGGCATATCAATTATTGTTGTAAAGATGGTTTCAAAATAATATAGGTAATAGTTAACTTGTTATGACAATTCACGCATCGGAGATGGACAGCTCTAGAAAATTGTTTTGTTTTCTCAGACTCAATTGGCAAAAAACTAATGATCGGATGTGTTCGAGAGTTCTCAAAATATGCGTAGCAGCCTTTGTAGACAATAACAAAATAAACTTTCTAGATAGAAAGTGCACTGAACGCAAATTCGTAGCATGCACTAAAACGCAAGGTGCGAATTTTCACGGCCGAACCGCACGCCGAGACTACATATCCAATGTTATATTTGTAAAACAAATCGTTATTTATGGATGTTTATCGTATATGAATGACTCACGGGTCTTCTACATTGGTACTGGCTTTCATATACATATATATCTACAGTACTGGCTCCTTAGATTTTAATATAATTAATAAAACCTGTTGTTACGCATATAGTAGCTATGTTAAGCTGCCTCCACCGACCTCATCGTAGCTGCCATCACTCACTTCACGCGGCGACAGTAACGCTATCTCTTGACAATTTTATAGGCGTATAGGGTACGAACAACACCAAAAAACAACAATGAAACAAATGAATTGAACCGATAGACAAACAACAAGCCGTCAAAAATTAAAATGTTCTGAAGTTGGAAATTTCAAATGTTCAAATGTTTACAAACTTTCAGACCGTTGTTGTCCATCATTGAACAGAAATTTTAACTGGCAAGCAGTTACTATCGTTAAAACTAATTGTTTTCCCCCCATTATTCGCAAAGCTATTACTTTGACAGCTTGTTGTTTGTCCATCGGTTTCCATTGTTGTAGTTCGGCTGTGACGTCAGTTGCAGGTTCCCTATAGGGAGTATGCAATAGCGTCATTTCCGGTATCGCACGGTAGCCATACTGAGGTACTCTGTAAACATTTGTTTACGTTCTTCCGACACTTCATTGTTGCAATAATGCAGATGTCCTTTGACTGACATATCAACTGTTTTCAAACAAAGGTTCCGTATTATAACTGAAAACAAAATAAGAACGCGTAAACTCTGTTTGAAGACAATCATTTGCATGTGTTATCATTTGTTATGATTGTTGTTATCATTTTTTGAACTTTTAACTTGCACACATTAATCTATACGGCTTAAAACTGTGATTTTTCCTGGATAACCTATGTGTCTTCTATTGACAGGACGAATGTAAACAAACAATGTGTACCTCATAATGGCCGCCACGTGACGTCTATTGAATACTCCCTATAGTACTAAGGTTGTTTGGTGTCAAGTATAGACGTGCCGCGTGACGTACGTACCTATGGTTACGCGAGTACTTCCCGCAATGCAGCTGGCCGGGCGGTGACGAGGGGGCGGAAGAGAGGGGTGACAGCGGAGCTCGTCTGAGGGGGGCAGGGGAGGTAGGGGGCGTACTGGAACCGGCTTCCGACGGAGGTCTCCGATGGCGGGGTCTGTGATGACTGGGCCCCGAGCTGTCGCTGGGCGTGGGGGGCTCTCCCTTGCTACACGCGATGGAGCAATATATCGCCCCACGCCGCGGCAGGAACGGCCGGCCCAACAACGAAGAGCGACAGGTGTGGCAACAGAAACACGTCTCTGTCGCGTGCCAGTGTTGGCCCTCGTGACTCATCTGGCCCTGGTCGACGCCGATTGGCTCGCCGCAAGAGTCGCAGTACTCCGCGAACATGGCGTCGAAGCAGTGCAGGCAGTAGGGGCGACCGTCGCGCATGATGTAGCGCTGACCACCCAGCTGGCGGTCACACTCGAAGCAGGCGAAGTGTTTCATGTGCCAGGCTCGACCCTCGGCCTCCGTGCACTCGTCTGCCAGGATGATCTGCAACACAACACAACATGCGTGAGCTTCATGTTCTATCTACATACTTGATAAATTATTTACTAATTTATTTATTTTAAAAAACTTACATTTTTTTTTTTTTACAAATTATTTTAATATCCTTAATATTTTTTTTTACATATTTTATAATTTTAATGTATCCTATTCAGTCATTAAAACTGATTCAGAAAAGGAGGGCAGTAAATCAACGTACACAATATACAATGAAACAATAATCAGAACATTCAAGAAAATAATATTTAAACAACTTTTGAAGAAATGCGAATGTTTAACAATAAAACTTGATAAAGATAAAAATAGAGGTGCGTAATGAAATAATAAATTGACATAGCCAAAACACACAAAAGTGTGAAAAAGGAAAAATATTATTCTATTGTTATTATTATTATTATTATTATTATTATTATATTATTATTCTATATTATTCACAAAATAAAAAAAGGGATACATGAAATGTCTGTAATGTATCCGGAAGGCAACAAATCCATAACATACGTCCGCGAAAACATAAGAAACAACAATATATCAAGAATCTACTTTAAAAGAAAACGATAATGGAACACCCAACCCGGCACCTCCACCAAACGCGTAACTCGTGTATGTTCCATGAACGACGAGTCTACAAAAAAACTCGCGTCGAGTCTAGTTGTAGGACCATGGTCACGCAACGCAACGCAACGCAACGCAACGCAACGCAACGCAACGCCACGCCACGCAACGCCACACAACGCAACGCAACGCAACGCAACGCAACGCCACGCAACGCCACGCAACGCAACGCCACTCAACGCCACGCAACGCAACGCAACGCAACGCAACGCAACGCAACGCAACGCCAAACAACGCCGAGAAAGGACGTGTCTCGACATGTTGAAACATGTAGGGATGTAGGCCTATGCGCAGTACATGACATGACGTTATTGGGGATCTACAAAGTTATCTTGCATGCGTTGTCGCGGGTTGCCATAACTTATCGTTTCGCAAACCAGAGATGAACATAATTAAAGTCGATCGATGATAACTGCACATGTAATATAAATCATTCAAATTGTATGTACTGCAAGTTGAGATTAAGCTTGTGAATATTGTAGAAAAACATATGCACCTACCGATATTAGTTTTTTATTTATTGAGTGTTGAAATGCGTTGGAATTCCCTATGCTATACACTGTAACTGAACAAAAACCTACACTTTCAATCGTATAACTTTGCGTAGCACCTTCAAAAAGTAATATATTGTAACAAATCATCGTCTTAAATGTAGATAACTTCATGACTAACATGAATACGTTTGAAAAAGATGATCGAACGCGATCCGTTTTCGAGATATTTGCGCTGGTGTGTCAATTTTACCTCAAATCTACTCAAATAAGAAACTATAAATAAACTTTATTAATAAAAGAAAATATATAATTTCAAGACGTTCAGTATTAAATGCTACTCACATGTAATAATTCTTGAAATTCATAATTTAGAATAAAAAAAAGTATTTTTTCATGTCCATTTAATTTGAATAGTTTAGTTGTTGTATTGAATGGGTAGTTCACTTCAACGATCGACTTTAAGTTACTTACACAGACCATCGAAAAGTGTATAACAATGTGAACCATACTGTGTAACTTTACGATCAACTTGTAATTTGGCAAAATAGTCTCAGTAGACCTAAATTTCGCATGAGTAACGATAGGCAAATCCATCTGTTGTCTTAATGAAATGAGTGCACAAGCTAGGCATCTCAGACCGTGTTAGGCTGTTTATAGATGCTAGAACCACAAGTTAATTAGTTATCTGTGCTAGAACATTTCGCATGAGTAACGATAGGCAAATCCATCTGTTGCCTTAATGAAATGAGTGCACAAGCTAGGCATCTCAGACCGAGCTAGATTTGGTCTAGCAGATACATTGATTGATCAAGTATCATCATCAATGATTTTCATATTTTGGGGGCAGAAGCCTCGTTGTCTCCCCCATACTTGGCGCCTACATCCCCAAGGTCATAATACTACCCCCGTCACCTCGTCGCAGCCAGAGCTTGAGTGTCATGGGGGAGGGGGGGTGTCAGGATAGGGGTGTCTCACCTCGTCACAAGCAGAGCACCGCGGCTTGAGCGTCTCCGCGTGGTGTCTACCGCAGTAGAGCTTCCCCTCGCGGTAGAAGTAGATGAGGTCTACCAACAACTCTTTGCAGACGACGCAGGTGAAGCAGGCGGGATGCCAAGTCATGTTCGGACCGGCTCGGGACGCGAACACTGCGATGTCGCCGTTGGACAGACTCTCGTCGCACTGAAACAATATAGCCATCGTCAAACACTGAAACTACGTAGCCATGCATCGTCACAACACTGAAACAACATAGCTATCGTTAGACACTGAATCTACCTAGCCATCGTCAAACACTGAAACGATATAGCCATCGTCAAACACTGAAACAACATAGGCATCGTCAAACACTGAAACGATATAGCCATCGTCAAACACTGAAACAACATAGGCATCGTCAAACACTGAATCTACCTGGCCATCGTCAAACACTGAAACAATATAGCCATCGTCAAACACATAAACATGGCCGTCGTCAAATACTGTTGAGAAGGTACAAAAAAGGTTTATAAAGATGTTGTGTTATGGTTGTTTTAATACTGTTTACCATAGGAAGGATTACGTAAATCACTGTAAAAACATATCCTTGATGACATTGGACAACAGGCGTAAACTGTTGGACATGATGTTTTTGTATAAACTAGTTAATAACATGTTCGATTCGCTTTTACTCAGATTTTTAAACTTTTTCGTGCCTACCAGACACACTAGAAGTCACCCTACTTTTTATGTTTGTAACAACAGGATTGATGTTTTAAAGTATGCAACCATTGGTAGGTTACAAACCTCTTTTAACTCTTTGGCTAAAATACTGTGTAATCAAGTTGATCTGTTTTCTGACAATTTAATATGTTTTAGGGCTAAAATAATTAATGTGTTGAATAATATGAAATAGGGTTGATGTAAACAATGAGTTGACTATGTACATCTATGTACATTTATTGTGAATTGTAATCCTTACAAATTTTGTGTTTTTCAGGTTATATTACATTTACACTTGTGGAGTTTAAATACTCTGTTGTAAATAAAGGCTTTATTATTATTATTATTATTATTATTATTATTATTATTATTATTATTATTATTACTGAAGCTACTTAGCCATCGTCAAACACTGAAACAACATTGCCATCGTCAAACACTGAAACAACATAGCCATCGTCAAACACTGAATCTACCTGGCCATCGTACACCACTGAAACAATATAGCCATCGTCAAACACTGAAACATGGCCGTCGTCAAATACTGAAGCTACTTAGCCATCGTTAAACACTGAAACAACATGGCCATCGTCAAACATTGATACAACATAGCCATTGTCAAACACTGAGACTACCTAGCCATCGTCAAATACTGAACCAACATATAGCCATCGTTAGACACTGAAACTATACAGCCATCGTCAATCACTGCGTTATACCACGGAACTAAACAACACATCTATCGTTATAGAGAGTTAATAATAATTGTTGACGTTACATTGAACTACAAAGCAAACTGAAAGACAATTAACATCCTTAATTAAAACTACAAAACATCGTTACTGAGAGTAATGCCAACAATTGAAACTACAAAGCAATCGTTACTGAAAGTAAGTACCATAAATAAATGTAACTATAAAAACATCGTTACTAAGAGTAACGTCAACAATTTGAAACTACTAGATCATCGTTATTGAAAAGTAACACGAACAACTGAAACTACAAAACCATAGTTATCATTCCGAGCTGCAGGGTTTTAAAATATTCGTCACATTTCACAACCCAATCGGCAATCACGAGTATATACCCAGCCCACACACACTTAGACTAAACTATAGGACTACCGTTCTAAGATTGACATATTTGTTTACACATTTATTATTCATCATTCAACAACCAAGTGAACTCAGGTATCAACAATATAAATTACCACATACCCAGCTGGGCATGCTATTGATCATTTTAAACGCCCAGATGTAAAACTGATATACCCAAAATTGTCTTTACCTTTAATTTTCAAGTACGCAGTACGTTACATTATAATTAGAGATACGTGAAAATAGCATTTTGTGTATAGATGCTACAAAGCGCTATTTTTCAGTAGAAACTATAAGGTTTTTCTGTTCCTATTTTATTATATTTAACATAGTAATTATACTTTGTTTATGATAAATGCAATTTGGTTGATTTTTATTTTAATAGTATGACATGATTTAAAAATACAAATTTGAGAAAACTTCATACTCAAGTTTTTTAATCTTGGCAAAAAAATAGATGCTACAAAACGCTATAAAATGACAATTGAAAATGCTATTTTCACGTATCACTAATTATAATATATAACAAATTGTAGGAATACATATATATATATATATATATATATATATATATATATATATATATATATATATATGTCTTATATAGTTATATTTTCAGTAGTACTGTTTAGGTAAGGAAGGACAACGTCTTCAGCGGGTAAGGGAAAACATGTAAACATTGAGATGTTTCTTATGTCGGTGCCCAAGGTGGGTCGCGAACAAGGGGTTGCCGACAGCCCCAACCAAGGCCAATAGACTAAAACACAGGTGGTCCAATTCTCGCGAGCCTAATTGAGTCACCAAACGTATCAGTTTCATTCCTACCACGTCTGCTGTGTTGTAACTTGTGTGTCCCTAGGGAGGATACTCGCTGATCGGGCGACATAGAGCACACAGGTAGAACACTGCTTTACCGACATGCGCCACACAACAACAACAATATCAACAATAACAATAACGACAACGACAACGACAACGACAACGACAAAGACAACAGCAACAACAGGGTTTACCATATTATGTTCATCTCATGAACGTCGGATAGCGTAATACAGAATAACAAGTCTGTACTAAAACTTCAGCATTTATAATTATGTCAAATTGTAAACAATCCTATTTTTTTTCTCCATATTCTAGCATTGTTTCGCAATTTTGAGACTTTTGAAAAACGAAAAAGGTAATTCCGATCGTAGGCCAACATAATAATATGACGTCGAGGAGAATCGGTCAGTCAACTACAAACCCCGTGTTTGGGCATAAAACTGAACAACTTCCCGAGTGAATGAGGCGGCTAATCCCGTGTGGTGGACACGGGAACACAGTTCTAAAACAAACGAGGGCCAACGGGATCGAAACTGCAACAACGTTGACAGAAAACCACAACGTCTCGTGTGGCTGGCTAGAACCCATTCAACTTTTCACCGGCCATTCAATGTAAGTGAAGTGAAGTTAGTCAGTCAGTCAGACCTTATTAAGCAATACCCCCCCCCCCCCCTCAGCTGTCGTCGGTTCTTATTAACGAGACGCCATAATTTACAGGCAGTTGCTCATTTGTTTCTAGTCCATCGATCGGTCGAGGGGGGGGGGGGGGCGGACATCGCTTAGCGCCGCTTGGCGCCGACAGATTTATTAGGGGGGAAGGGGGGGGGAGCGTCCCCCCCTAGCTAGGCGACGCAGCTGCCCCCGAGCTCATGTGTGAGTGCATAAGTCACGTGCCAGACGAGGCTTGTGCAGTAAAAAAACAAATATTGATACTCGACGAACTTAGAAAAACTGGAAATACATTGTCGACCTCTTACCTTGCGCAACCCCCGATGAATTACTTCAAAATTGTCTAAAAGTGAAACGAATTTGTCTTCCCCAGGAGATTTTAGTGTTCTTTCTTGTGGTTGTTTCTTTGTTCCAGTAAATATTTCATTCTTTCAAATAAACTTATGTAACTTTTGGAATATGTTATTGCAACGGAAACAACTATTGGAATAGATAAATATTTATAAGAGATATCATTATTCTCAGGGGTGACAGATTTTGGATTACTTTGCAATGGGACACCCCCCACTCCCAGGGTAAAACCTCCCCTCCAGCGGGGTAGGTTGGTGGCGGGTGTTGTGGAAGACCAGCGGCAGTTGCAGTGGGACCGGCCTACGGCCCACTTGTATACGGTCAATAATAAAGAGCTATACTATTTGAACTGTTCGTGTTCGTTGTTGGTGACCAGTTCCCAGTCCCCCGAGCTTGCTATCCTGAACTGGTTGTGTGACTAGGTTCTCGGTACATTACATCTGGCGCCCAACGAGAAAAAAAAAACTGTCTTGAGTCCTTACGGTGTCTCCCGTCGTATCGTGTACCGTGTTTTGTATTCGTTCGTGTATCGTGTTTAACTGTGCCTGTTCGTGTATAACTGTGTTTGTATCGCGTAAAACTGTGTTAGTATCGTGAAAAACTGTGTGTGTATCGTGTAAAACTGTGTGTGTATCGTATATGCGTATAAACAAAAACATTATCGTGCTTCGTGTAGTTTTGTGTGCGCGAGTGAAGTTGGACGTTTATGGTAGTGACGCGCTCTGGTCGCGATACGGTCTGCGCCAGCATGACCACTAATGAGGACATAGTCGAACTTCTCCAGGGCTTACGAGCCGACTTGAAGGAGAAGTGCGACGGATTGACGACGTCTGTGGCAACTATCCAGACGTCAGTCGGATCACTGGAGGAGAGGGTGCGCGCGTTAGAAGTTCGGACGCCACCAGAATTGGCGGGAAACACAGTTCCCGCGTCACCCACCGAATCCATGGCTGAACGCGCAACTGCCTGGGGGGCCGACTTCCGACCTCAATCGCAGTTGCCAACATTTGACGGCTACGGGGGTCGAACACACCCGGTAGTCTTTATTACCGAACTCGAGTCGTACTCGGACATGGCACGAGTCCCTCCCAACTATCAAGTTTATATGGCCACAAACCAGCTCCGCGGGCCCGCAAAACGATGGGGGGAAGTCTTCTCCGACAGGTTCAAGTCATTTGAAGACTTCAAACGCTCATTCCTCAACGAATTCTGGGGGGCGGCGCAACAGCGCTCGGTGCGGTATGAAATATACCACGGGAAGTGCCCACCCGCTTTCGAATCGCAAATGGCAGAGTATTTCTTACTCGTTCTGTCAAAGGCGCGCCATTTGCGACCGGCCCTAACGGATGACGACATCATGGACGCCGTGGCTGACCATTTTCGCCCGGAGGTCACAGCCACACTTCTAGCCGCCCGGTCAACGACAGTCGATGACACGTTGAGCCTACTTCGTCGACTAGACGAAACATACAAGCGACGACCAAATGCCAACGGCGACCGACCGAGAACTGACAGTTTTCCCAAACAAAACAACAGGGAACACACACCAAACTGGCGACAACCGACAGTGGGAGATGGACACCCACCGTCCCCTGCCACAAGCGGTAGGGACATGCGTAACAACGGCGCCCAGTACCGGTTCGACGCCAGCCGACAACGCGACGCCGCACAAGGGACCAATCACAACACCTGGCCAAGACGCGACGCCCAGGAGAGACAAGTGCGTGCGATCGACGCTACCGACGACTCCGAATACCTGGACCCGACCGCAGCAGACGACGACGTGGACGCAGATTGCAGTGGCCCTCTAACGTCAGTTAACCACCTCGCGACAGTTGACAGTCGCGACCTGCTGTCTAACGACGACGCAGAGACCACGCCCACTCGACGCGTACCGGAGATCGCGGGATCCATTCGCGGGATTCAATCGAGTATCCTAATTGACTCGGGTAGCGAGATCTCCTGCATATCGAAACTATTCTACGAGAGCTTAGTACGCGAAACAGGTGACCTGCCACTCCTACCTATGCCGACTATCAAAGTTACTGGCGCTATTGGCAGCGGCACACAAGCGGCGTCGAGACAAGTTCTCCTCCCGCTACGTATCGCCGACTGGATTGACGACGTAGTCTGTGTCGTAATCCCAGGACTCACCAAAGACGTGATTTTTGGCACAGATTGGTTATCGGACATGGAAGCGGTCATCAGGTTCGACGACGGTTCAATTACAATCAATCATACGGGCAAGTGCACTACTATTCCCTTTGTGGCCACGGTACCCTCACCCACATTGACTGTGCACAGACTGTCCGGCCGCGTAGAAGACAAACCATTCAGCTACGAAGAGATAGATGTAAGCGACCCCATGCTGGTTCTACCCTCTCGAAACCTGGCACCGAGTTCGAAGGCAACAACAGCTGTCAATCCCTCTGACGCTAAGATCCGAAGCCGTGTCTCATCACTTAGCAACCTAACGGCGGGCCAACAAGCTGACCTTCAAACCCTATTGGAAAATAGCAACCCTGTGTTTTCTACGAAACCTGGCCTCACCCACTTGTATCCACATTCCATCCACCTCACAGACAATACCCCTTTCAAACAGGAATCCTACCCTGTCCCTCACGCCTCGCGAGCAGCAGTCGACGAGAAAGTAGCAACAATGTTATGGGAGAACATTATCGGAAGAGCTCCAACACAATACATCTGGCAGCCTGGCCGGGGCCCACCGCGCCAGCAACATCTTCAGTCATTGGCGAGGGAGAGGTTGATGACCCGCTCAGAGAGGAGACGTCACAGACACGTCCTGCAGGCGAATCCAACCCCAGTCGTTTTCCGCCCCGGCGACCTAGTTCTCGTGAAGGCCAACTACATGTCGTCCGCTTTCAACAAGACGATTGCCAAGTTCTTTCTGCTGTACGGTGGGACTTATTACAATGTTCGTGAAGTGGCGCCTTATGCGTATGAATTGTCAAAACAATCGGGTGCGATGCTGAAGGGCTCTTACAATGTAATTAATCTCTAACGATTCGTTAGCCCTTAAGACAATCTGCCACACCTGTATGGCTTTTTGTATTACTTTTTATTATTACGGTTTTTTCTATTACTAATTTCTTTATAAGTCTACCAAATCCTTGGTTATACCTAGTATGCTAATTAATAATCATTGTATCACTTGTTCTTAGATCTTATCATGAATTATATACTTTTGTAACTTGTGGATAGAGTTTTGCTGTCCCATGTTACTTAAATTAATGTAATTGCTTCCATTATTTTAAGTGGGGGGCTGCAATGGGACACCCCCCACTCCCAGGGTAAAACCTCCCCTCCAGCGGGGTAGGTTGGTGGCGGGTGTTGTGGAAGACCAGCGGCAGTTGCAGTGGGACCGGCCTACGGCCCACTTGTATACGGTCAATAATAAAGAGCTATACTATTTGAACTGTTCGTGTTCGTTGTTGGTGACCAGTTCCCAGTCCCCCGAGCTTGCTATCCTGAACTGGTTGTGTGACTAGGTTCTCGGTACATTACAACTTTTTGTCTTTTTTAAAGCATTTTAAAATAAAGCAATTTTAACCCACAGAAATCGAGAGCTTCGCAAGGTTAATTGTTTGACATCACAATTCAAGCCGTGCATCAAATAATTATAAAACCAAGAAAAATCATAATTTGTATAAAATATATGTAAATGTAAATATATATGTATATGTAAATATATGTAAAATATATGTGTATAGTTCTATTCGTGTTACTCTGGTCTTATTTATTTTTAGGCATCATTTGTACTCTTAATTTTGTTTTGTTTTTATATGTAGTTATTTTATTCAGTGCAATTATTTTCGATTTTCGTTTTTATTCTATATTTTCTTCTATATCAAGAGGCAATGGCTTTAGCTGCAGATACCAATTATTTATGTATGCATATCTGGGTTGCCTCACCTAAAATAATGGAGTGACAGCAGGACTCTACTTTTCATAAACAAAAATATACCCCTTTTCGATGTCGCCATTTGTTTTCCCACCATTTTGAACAGCGTAGCGCGCCCTGTTTAACCGTACGCTCCAATCTCAGTCACGTCATCGCTTATTGTTTGGAAGTACATTTAGACGTGACATCGTTCTTTTATTCATCAAGTTTTTAAACTAATCCATAATTGAGCACAATTCTTTTAGGAACGGTTTTATTTCCATTGTCTTCGTTTTCACCGGGTCTAAAAGTAAGCGGCCATTAGCTGAGCTATTTCCTTGATCACACTGAGAGCAAAGTAGAAGAAAACATTTCAAGATTTATGTCGGCGCGGATAAGGGTGAGCTGGCTTAGCATTGAAGTGGCTGTTGCGATCTCTCTCTCCCCCCCCCCCCCCCCTACAGGCCGTGACAGTGAAGCTTGTTGCAGTGGCAGCACTTTTCAGCCAATGCAGTATTGCAGTTTCACAAAAAATATATACTGTATCTAGCACAATCAAGTATATACAATCGCTTACTGAGAATATCTCTGTATATAGTTCTACCGCTGTACTCTAAAGTATACTAAAATAGACGAAGATACACAACTATAAGTTAGCAGCGCTCAAGTGGTAAATTTGAAAATCAACGAACAAATCTTCAGTGTCCACATTACAGAATGTACTAGTTTCCTCCTCGAAAATTAAAACTTTTAAGATGAAATATCCCCTAAATTCTACCAATTATTGGGTTAGCGTGGCACCAATCTTTGGTGGCACTACCTAGTGCTGCATTCTGTCACCAACTGCAGCTTACGTGTCGCAGCCTATAGCGCAACTCTGCAGGAGGGAATAGCAGAGATTTATTGCAGTGGATAAGTGCAGCACATAACACAAACACAAGTGTACGCCCCCTCCCCTCCAGTATAATATGTGTATGTGTGTGTGTGCTCCGCTTTTTGTCCGGTAGCTAATGGAAGTTTACGCGGCCAACACAAAAAGCGTGAAATTCAAATCGGGCCATGCAAGTTGATGAAGACTGTCAAAGCTTTCATCAGAGCAAGATTGATTGTCTCTAGGAGGCTGTGACGTGGCGCTATGGTTGGATGTGATGAGCTAATCTGTTGATTAAACAGCCAGCGCACGAGGTTAATTTGGGTAAGACATTAATTTTAATAATAAAGTCTAGGCGGAAAAACAGCAACAGCAGCAGGGATGTAAACAGCGTTTTATATACACTATGCTGCCTTCTCAACTATACTTCATCCATGAGTCTATAAACCTATACCGTCTACTTCTCCGCGTACCATTGTTGATTTCAAAATGGCAGTAATAAATAAATATACATATTTTGTACATAATGTTTACCTACTCTTAGAGAGGAGAAACATTACACTATGTATTGTGTGCACTTAGTTTCTATGACTGCTCCATAAAGCCAAACGTTTACAAATTCAATTCCAAAGTATATATATATATATAAAAAACAGCCCGAACCGGGATTCGAGCTCAGACCTTCTGAATTGAAAGCAGGAATAAACCCACACCACCAATTTGAGCCATATAAAACGTTATTCATGAGAAAACGGAGATATTAAAAAATTAAACCCCGACTGGGTATTGAACCCGGGTATTTCACTGCACGGACGGGCGTTTTGACTAAAATATACCACTATAGCTCTTCGCAAAAGCAGCATATGATACATTCCAGGCTTATTTTCAGATCTCAGAGCACAGTCTAATAAAATATACAACAATGGTTCCCAAACGATCATAATTAAGTCTGTTATACAAGACTGAATACATTTATTATATATGTCGGACTTTCCCTGTTCGCAGAGGGACAATTAAGGGCTATACTACATAATAAGGAGGCTACTCTATTTAGCCTGTATTTGTATGCTTAGCATAATCAGCTGTACTTATACACACTAATACAACGAAACTCAGATGTGATCTAAGAGATAGGACTAAGATGAGATAGAAATGTGCTTGTAAACATTGTAATTATAAGCCTAATCACGGCAAATTGCGCCGAGGAATTCTTGAGATCTACAAGTTAATCATTGTAATTATGCTTCTCATCGTAAGTGATATTACCATCGTGAAGTTTTTGTTTGTTTTATTACATTACTATTTAGTATTTAGTATTTACCGACAATTAGTGGATGATACTGATGAAGAACAATCAATATAGTCAATTAAAACCAGATTAAAACAGAGACGGTTGAACGGTTAGAAGCAAATTGCCTGTTTTAAATTTAAAACTCATTTATAAAGACAAATTAAGAAGTCACATGGATGGTAGATAAATTCATGTTTAACACTTATGTGTGCATACTACTTTATGCGTAAATATAATCTGTCCTTATTATTTAAATTTTATATTATTTGATAATATAATAAACCTTGTTATTCTATGTCGTATATGGGCTACATTGTGTCAAAGGGAGAGAAAGTATTATAATCATTATTTATGACTATAAATTGTACGATTCCATACACAACAAATATACATCGCATCCTTTTTAAAGATAGCTCCGTGGCCCGTATCACTTCAAAATTTTGGTATTAAAACCGCGCAAAATTGTTTTTTTATTGACATGAGAACCCTTCCAAATATTGAAAAATATATTCTGATCCTGTCTTTGGTTATGTATCAGCTACACAATGGGTTTAAAAAGTAAAAAAAAATATATATATTTTAACGATCGTTATTTTATTTCTTTGGTAATTATTAATTACCGGTATGAAATTATAAATAAAATAACAATCGTGACGATAAACAACCTGGGAATGTTTTTAAACCCATTGCGTAGCTTATAAAAATCCAAAGACAGGATCAGAATCTTTTTTTCAATATTTGGAAGCGTTCTCATGATATAATAAAAAAACATTTATTTTGGCCGGTTTTAATACTCATTCACCTTAACCTTATTAAGGCTACGAATAAAAACGATACATTTTCATGATGGTGATAATCTGCCTGTAATGAAAGCCTAAGCGGGCTTCGAACCCACGTACGCGAGCCAGCCATGCCGGCCGGGCACATAACCATCACGGTAATAGCCTGAAGAGGTCGTCGGGGGCCATAAAGGGGTTTAAAGCGCCCCCCCCCCCCCCCCCCCCCGAGCACTCGGTCGATGTATATAACGATCATACTAAAAGCTGGGCTTAAGGCGGTTCCCGCGTTATACGTTTTCTAAAATATGGTCAGAAAGAATCATGTTCAAAATGATATTGAAACAAGGTGCTAAAACAAAACAGAACATATTTTTTTATTTTTCCCCGAGCGGGCACACAGCAAATAATGCGTCTCAAAGATGGTTCTTTATTTTAAGTAAGTAGACATACACCGTATGTATATACCGTTCAACAATGGATACTGATTTTGTAAACGGTTTAAGTGTTATTCTAAGTCGTGATATCACTTAATCTACATCTTCGTTCTATGCATTTTTTGGTTAACCGGTATTATTTCTAGCTTTGTGCTGGTAAACAAAAAAATCATAGAACAAAGGATCTAGTAGATCATGATTTTTCAAGTATATCACAATTTACAATATACACTTGCAGCACAACCGAGCTTTAAATCAGTATCCATTGTTGAACGATACTTACGATGTTTTGAAATAAAAAAAGTAGCTTTGAGACGCATTATTTGTCGTGTTCCCGATCGGAAATAATATATAAAAATATGTTCGATTATATTTTAGCACCAGGTTTCAATATCAGTTTGAACAGTGTTCTTTCAGACCATTTTAGAAACGAAAAACGCGGATGGAACTGGCTAAATATTACGTCACCCGAAGATGTCCGAAGATGTGCGCCCGTTCACTTCGGCTGTGAGTTCGGTGATGAATAAAATAACCCGAGTGAAACTTGTGCGCGGCCTTGCGCGTGTGTACGGTTGCCTAGCGATGGCTCTGCAGGCGCGGCCGCTGTTTCACTTCGAGTTGACATCCGTCAAAAACTTGATCCGGATGCACAAGAGCGGAATAACAAACGAAATATTCACCCGGAGGCCAAACTTGGATGAAAGTAATAACACAAGTTGGATGTATTTTTTTTTATTTTTAAATTTGCATCGAAATGGTCTGTCTTCGGTCTTCACATTTCTCCTGGGTTTGGACAGTTGTTTGAAGTCGGCGTTACGATAAAGTATATAAAAACAGTAGTGTCCAGGGTCCGGATGATTGTACAACTTTTCACCACAGTCCGAAGGAAAATAGAAAATTATGAACTAGCGAGGAATATTTCGGTAATCCATCGGCTATATCTCTGAGAGGCAGGGGCGTCGGAAGTCTATTTTTCCAGGGGGGGCCAACTTTCCAGCTGACTTTGCAACATTTTGTAAAAAAAAATCCATAAGGTACCATGCACCCAGCCTCTGAAATCGCTTGAAGGAATAAGCGGAATATGTACTCTAAAATGCATTTTAATTCATATTGGCCATTTTTTCAGGGGGGGGCGAGATGATACTCTCGCCCCCCCTGTGCAAGCAAAGGGGGGTCGACTGACCCCCCTGCCCCCCCGGTTCCGACGCCCCTGCTGAGAGGAACTAACGCAAGAGCAAAGGCAAGAGTGTCTTCAAGTAAGCATCTACACGATATTTAGAGCCTTTCTTTGTTTTAGTTAATATTGAAAAAGGGTGGTTTGCATTCTTGTTAGGAACGTGCTTTTTCCTAAAATCTTTGGTGAATGCAGATTTATGAGGGTCAGGGATGAGCGCCCGAGAGCGAGTTTTAACACTCAGTCACCCACACGAAGTGTATGATTAGTTAAATGTAGAAACTATAATAATGGACACTTGAATGTATAAGCCGGCGCAGTCGGCCGAGGTCGACCAGGTGTTGGTCTAGTAAACCGCGGTCTCTCCGTTCCAGGCTCGAAACCTGGTTTGGGCATGGATGTCATGTGACGTTTTTTCATCCCCATAATCACCCACTCACCGTCTCGATTAGCCTCGTTTTTCAAAAATATGGGACGTAAATCACCAAATATCATCACTGAATTTATAATAGATTACATTGTTTACATTAGTTATAATTAATTTTTGGAAAGGATTTTGTTTAAAATAACACTTAGCGGTCTAGTTTCGATCACGGTCAGCATGTGGCCGATCCCTGCCAGAAGTGTGCACGGGGAACGTAACCCGGCGAGAACTGTAGCCCCCCCCCCCCCCCCCTCCCACACTCCGGTCTGCATATATTTTTGGACATGAGGCAACGGGAGGTGAATGTGAATGTGATTAATAGTTGCCAATGTGAGATGCTTCATGTGTTAGCACCGACGACAGCCAAGTGCAGATAACTTGGACATCGCTGGAATATTGATTGCAATAATAAGAAAAACAATAAGAGCCAAACAAAATCACTTATTATATTTGATTTTACCAGATAACATAACATAATATGAAATGAAATGCATGCTAAATGCAGTATAAAACTACAAATCGATTTGTTTTTTATTATGATTCATTTCTTTCCATTGACTGTCTGTTATGGATAAATATTTTGATTACATTGTCAGCTCGAACACAATGATTCTTTTCCTTACGCGAGCATAGCATAATATCATAAATGTGATTTGTTTGTATGTTCTGTGGTGGAAGTATGTATATGATTTATGGGAATAAAATTATATAAAACTTGAAATTGAATTGATTGATACTATAGTGATTGACTGATTGACTGATCAGTAATCGAGCGTTGAGATGAATATTTTACAGAAAAAAAATCCTATTATAAAAAATAATAATGTACATACAAAACAGTTCCGAGTTCCCCACTTGAGAGCGCTGCTCTCGAAATGGGGACGAAGGCTGTGGACCAGCAAGCCAAGCCACCCCCACCCCCTGACACGTCGGGAGTATTGACAGATTGTTGTTGCCAGAGAGAGGTTAATTATTAAAACAGAGCAGAGAACGTCCATCATTGTGACAGCTGCCGCTTATTGCCTGCAAAGTATAGCGTCGGTCAGAGCCCCAGCCCCAGCCCCAGTCCCAGAGGGGGAACCTTTCAATACTACGTGAACGATGCAGCAAGAAAGACTGGGGGCTGAGTGATGTTGACTCTTATAGGGGGAGAAGTTTCTCTAGAACAACTCGACTTCTGACATTTTGCAAAGTTATCGCAGGATGATAATCGAAGAGACGGTGATATTAGTTCTTAACTGTTACAATTTTTGCTTTCTATATGTACAAGTTTAAAAAAATATCTACCTTTAGAGGCAGGCATTCATAAGAACTATGCATTTTTTCAGTGTTTTATGTTTACAGAAGTGAGAACACAATATTTACAAGCCATCACGTAAGTATAAAATGTATGATATTATGAAACATAGAAGGTATGTCTAAAGCCCTACAGAGTTCCAGGGTGATGAGAGCCTATAGGCCTAGCACAAGCCTCGATTCCAAAAATAGCCATGAAGTCATGTTTTGTTTCGAAAAAAATTGAATATGCACCAAATCAGAAAGATACAACAATGGAGTCCGAACAAAATAATGTTTATCCACCCTGTGATGTCACAACCCCCTCAATTGAGTCGCGTGCTATTTATAGGGTAGTCACAGAAAATGAGAAGAAATAAAAGTACTTATTTACAATTGTGTTATAAAGGAACCAAACATCAGGAATCGCTTTGTCTGTGAACGGGCAATGATCACTTGAGCGAGGGAAGTGGTTAGGGAGGGGTTTCCGACAGTCAGGGGTCATTAGGTTAATATCCGTGTACGACAATTGCTAATGGTGATGCTCATATAACGACACGGTCAACGAGCAATCTGGGATATCCTTACGAGCTCGGCGGTAGAATAGAGCAGCTTTGAGATCAAAACATATGTGTCGCGTCTACATTAAAGACAATTAGACCCCCGATAATAAGACATTATAGAAATTGTTTCATTTCATTCAAGTCCAAGACATTTCTAAAACGTTGAAGATTTTCTGTAACATCTTGCAGGTAACGTCAATGGTTAGAAATCTTTTTCTCTCATATACCAATAAAATAACGTTGCAGATATATGTGAGAAAAAACTGTAACCATGTAGACTTCCGCGAGTTTAAGTTTTGACGTCACCTGCAAGAACTCTATAGGGGTCGCTTCATTCAATGAGTTGTGATTACATTTCATATTTACAACGATAAATTCAAATTATTTGTATTTTCATTTACTTTTAAATTCTGTTTAGTGAGTATGGTGTATGGATCCACATTTTTTTAGGGCCTACGACCTCTCGTGCGATACAGTAAATAATATGTAGACTGTAGAGAATGAAATATAAATTAATCTCAATTCACAAGTGACAAAATCACCTTCAGCCGAGAACCCCAGTAACCTCTTGAGTACATAGAACCATAGAGACATAAGTGCCCATCCATCTCTATGGTAAAGCGTCGTCAACAAACAGCTATAACGTAAACCGCAACCTCATTGAAAGTTGAAACCCATTGATCTTTTGAACAGCACACAGAAAAAAAAACTCTTCCCGCTTTGCTCAAATCAAAACGTTCTTCATTTCCTGCACTGTTTTCAAACAGAACCTACATAATGTTACTCTCTCAACATGTAATGACGTCACCGCTTCTTTATGATCTCAATGTTACAGTGTGTACGCAGGTTTTATTACCCAGCCAGATAGCGCAGTGATCTATTGCGCGGTTGCTGAGAATACTAAACGAATGATATCGTCGGCTTGAAAAGCACAGCACGCGCTTCTCATGGCAACCGATGTAACCGCCGCGTTGTATACACGATTGAGAAACTCGCGCGAGTTTATTCCCATCTCCGATACACGACAGAATAATATAATGATATATATAATATAAAATAAAATAGATAATAATAGGATAATATCAAATTAGCCGTAAGCAGTCATTGTAAGACCTAACGTTTTGTTACTCTTGTGTTGTTTTGTTTTGTTTTGTTAGTTGTTATAAACTGGCATTTGCTGTATTTGAAACTTTGAGAATAAATAAAGATAATAGAGATTCTCATGTGTCACTCGTCACGTGTTAAAATAACGAGCTTTGATTGGAGCTCGCTAACTTGACTCGCTAGGAAGTTGAACAAATTGGAAAATTTTTCGAGCTCGCGCGAGCTGGCTCGCCCGTGTATCGGTCTGCCGGCGAGTTCCATGCTATCAAGTGCAAGTCTACTCGTAGCGAGGAGCTCGCGCGAGCTGTCTCGTCCGTGTATCGGTCTGCCGGCGAGTTCCATGCTATCAAGTGCAAGTCTACTCGTAGCGAGGAGCTCGCGCGAGCTGTCTCGTCCGTGTATCGGTCTGCCGGCGAGTTCCATGTTATGAAGTGCAAGTCTACTCGTAGCGGGGAGCTCGCGCGAGCTGGCTCGCCCGTGTATCGGTCTGCCGGTGAGTTCCATGCTATTAAGTGCAAGTCTACTCGTAGCGAGGAGCTCGCGCGAGCTGGCTCGCCCGTGTATGGGTCTGTCGGCGAGTTCCATGCTATCAAGTGCAAGTCTACTCGTAGCGAGGAGCTGGCTCGCCCGTATATCGGTCTGCCGGCGAGTTCCATGCTATCAAGTGCAAGTCTACTCGTAGCGAGGAGCTGGCTCGCCCGTATATCGGTCTGCCGGCGAGTTCTGCTATCAAGTGCAAGTCTACTCGTAGCGAGGAGCTCGCGCGAGCTGGCTCGCCCATGTATCGGTCTATCCGCGAGTTCCATGCTATCAAGTGCAAGTCTATTCGTAGCGAGGAGCTCGCGCGAGCTGGCTCGCCCGTGTATCGGTCTATCCGCGAGTTCCATGCTATCAAGTGCAAGTCTACTCGTAGCGAGGAGCTCGCGCGAGCTGGCTCGCCCGTGTATCGGTCTATCCGCGAGTTCCATGCTATCAAGTGCAAGTCTACTCGTAGCGAGGAGCTCGCGCGAGCTGGCTCGCCCGTGTATCGGTCTATCCGCGAGTTCCATGGACCATGCTATCAAGTGCAAGTCTACTCGTAGCGAGGAGCTCGCGCGAGCTGGCTCGCCCATGTATCGGTCTATCCGCGAGTTCCATGCTATCAAGTGCAAGTCTACTCGTAGCGAGGAGCTCGCGCAAGCTGGCTCGCCCGTGTATCGGTCTATCCGCGAGTTCCATGCTATCAAGTGCAAGTCTACTCGTAGCGAGGAGCTCGCGCGAGCTGGCTCGCCCATGTATCGGTCTATCCGCGAGTTCCATGCTATCAAGTGCAAGTCTACTCGTAGCGAGGAGCTCGCGCGAGCTGGCTCGCCCGTGTATCGGTCTATCCGCGAGTTCCATGCTATCAAGTGCAAGTCTACTCGTAGCGAGGAGCTCGCGCGAGCTGGCTCGCCCGTGTATCGGTCTATCCGCGAGTTCCATGCTATCAAGTGCAAGTCTACTCGTAGCGAGGAGCTCGCGCGAGCTGGCTCGCCCGTGTATCGGTCTATCCGCGAGTTCCATGCTATCAAGTGCAAGTCTACTCGTAGCGAGGAGCTCGCGCGAGCTGGCTCGCCCATGTATCGGTCTATCCGCGAGTTCCATGCTATCAAGTGCAAGTCTACTCGTAGCGAGGAGCTCGCGCGAGCTGGCTCGCCCGTGTATCGGTCTATCCGCGAGTTCCATGCTATCAAGTGCAAGTCTACTCGTAGCGAGGAGCTCGCGCGAGCTGGCTCGCCCATGTATCGGTCTGTCGGCGAGTTCCATGCTATCAAGTGCAAGTCTACTCGTAGCGAGGAGCTCGCGCGAGCTGGCTCGCTCGTGTATCGGTCTGCCGGCGAGTTCCATGCTATCAAGTGCAAGTCTACTCGTAGCGAGGAGCTCGCGTGGGCTGGCTCGCCCGTATACGGGTCTGCCGGCGAGTACCATGCTATCAAGTGCAAGTCTACTCGTAGCGAGGAGCTCGCGCGAGCTGGCTCGCCCGTGTATCGGTCTGTCGGCGAGTTCTGCTATCAAGTGTAAGTCTACTCGTGTAGCGAGAAGCTCGCGCGAGCTGGGTCGCCCGTGTATCGGTCTGCCGGCGAGTTCCATGCTATCAAGTGCAAGTCTACTCGTAGCGAGGAGCTCGCGCGAGCTGGGTCGCCCGTGTATCGGGCTGCCGGCGAGTTCCATGCTATGAAGTGCAAGTTGAAGTCTACTCGTAGCGAGGAGCTCGCGCGAGCTGGCTCGCCCGTGTATCGGACTGCCGGCAAGTTCCATGCTATCAAGTGCAAGTCTACTCGTAGCGAGGAGCTGGCTCGCCCGTGTATCGGTCTGTCAGCGAGTTCCATGCTATCAAGTGCAAGTCTACTCGTAGCGAGGAGCTCGCGCGAGCCAACTATCGCGAGTTTTTCACTCGTGTAACGCTGCGAACATATTCCATTGAATGCCACCGACTAACCAGCCTCTTATCTCATCTCATCCCACGCACACGGTACAGCAGCTCTGTTACTCGTTTGTAAGGAGAGGGTGATCTTGTCATGTGAACACAACACGTGACATGTCAAAGAGGTGTATTCATGTTACTCGGTTGTAGTGAGCATAATTAGTGCTCCAAGCTCTTTGGTTCAACTTGAATACGTCATGCAGGAAGGCTTCCTAAATATATGGCGACATGAAAGGGCCTGCTGGATTGAAGTTGACGACTTTGCTCATGGTTTTCCACATGTGTAGGCCCAAGGTCCGTCGATCGGATCCCCTGGCGGAGGTTCGGTAAACCTCAAAGTAATGTCTTCTCATGGGCACGAAAATCGCCATTCTCGTGCCCACTACAAAAACTAGTTTATTACTTAAAAGTTAAAACTACTGATTTATTATGCAAAATTTGATTTCCGAATAAGTATAATTACATTATTTCAATAAGATGTAATGCGGTTTTGAGCCAGAATTGGTTTTGACAGATCAATTCATATATTTTTCTGAATGATTATCCCATTTGAATAACGGGATTTTGAACATTGTGGAAATGGATGGGACGCCCTGACTTGGGAGTTCGACGAGCCCCCACCAGGGGATTTACGGACCTTGGTGTAGGCCTTTATGGACAAACAGACCATTTTCAAAATTTATCTAGGACCAATAGATAGAGATAATCACGGTTCTTTAATGACATGCAATGCACAACAATAAAAACAAGTTTTCAATGTTATGTCAATGTGCATAAGTCATTGTTGTGCAATGTTTTCACTGAAGATTTAGAGGACGTGATTAACTCTATCTAAGGACCTAGATCAATTTTTAAATGCTCTATTATGATTTTAAAAACGCTTAAAAAATTAGCCATGGGCCCGTGTTTTGTTTCGGACAAACATTGAATATGCACAAATCAAAGAAAGATACACAATATAAATGTCATTTAGTTACACATTGTTTGTCTGCGTGATGACACAGCGCTCTCAACGATTGATACCATTTATTTCAATCTGAATCTATACCAATCCAATCGGAGCTGGTGATACTATTATACTAGCCTACATTTGCATTATTAATTTAATCCTCATTCCATTTCATGTAACCCCCACTAATAACCCCACCATATTATAAAATAATACCCTACCATAATATATCAGCATAACTGTCATTATATCTACAGGATTATGATCAAATATCTGTTTTAAGTATATTTTTATTAGCGACATTAATCTTCTCCTTTTATGACTATAAAACTTCAAATACCGCGGTGAGTTTGCACTTGACCTCGCCCAACTTTCAATAGCTTTGTTCGCCTGTTCTACACTTTACACTAGTGTAAGTCAGTGTAGTACTTAGTCGTTCTTTTGTACCCGTGAAAGTCACTGTAAATACAAATATTTACACTGACTTACACTAGTGTAAAGTGTAGGACAGGCGAACGAAGCTAAGGCGGTGGTAAATATTGCAATGTTCGACCGCAATGAATGGCAGGAACGTGCCTGGACTCGGAATAAAAACAACTGTCTGCCGGAACCGGAAGGAAGAAGAGTCCGGGTCCAATCAACGCCCCCCCCCCCCCCCCCCACATCGCGCGGTCCGGAGATTCAATTACACCCTCACCCCCACCTCTCAGCTCGGCGTGTCACGGCCAAACCTTGGAATGAATAATATTATGTATTTGCGTAATGGTCTTTCGTCCGTTATATACACAACGGTGAAGGGGATGAGTAAGCAGTTTTCTTTATTGCTTTTAAATGAAACGCTTCGCACTAATTAAGCGCCTTGGCTTGGAAACCAAGTGCTCACTCGAGACGACTGTTGGGGAAAAAACTTTTTAAGAGGTGAAATTAAGACTGGAGTCCCCTCCACGCACGCGTCCGATGGGGAGGGGGGGGGGGGGGGAGTCTTCGCGCAGTAACGACAGCTCCGCGGAGCCTCCGGCCTCCTAATGATCCGAATCAAGTAACTTTGGCCATTAGTTCTATAAAGTTACCACGTATGGATTAGTAAATCAAACACGCTGAGGGTTGGTGGGGTCATCTCTAGTGTGACACATAGTTATTGCAGCGAACGTTTCCACGGAGTCAATCTTAAAATCTGGACATCACACGGACGTACGTATTGCGCCATGTTCATACCCAGTATAATTTACCTATAACAGTGTTTTTTTTTTTATTAAAATAAATTACATGCAGACAGAATGTGATAGATGTAAGAATTTCCCGTTGATATTTTTTCGTTTTATTTGGGAACATTCATTGGTTATGAAAGACGAATTAATTAAATTTTGCTGAGCTTTGATTCTCGTTTAGACACAATAGACCTTTTTCAGAATTGATCTAGGACCCTTAGATAGAGATAATCGTGGCCCTCTAAATCTTCAATGACAACAATGCACAACAGTGAAAAATGCACCTTAACTAGCAAGGCCCCTTAGATAGCTAAATCACAGGTTTCTATAGACCAATTCTGAAAATCGTCTATTTGATACCCACTGCGGCACTGCCTACAGTGGTTTGCAAAGTAGTTCACAAAAACTGACACCGAAAACGTGATAGAATATAAGAATTTCCCGTTAAATGTTTCGTATTATTTGGGGACATAGGTTATGAAAGACGAATTCATTTCATTTTGCTGATCTTTATTTCTCATAAAAAAAGGTTGTGACGACCCTAGCTGGAGGGTGGAGGTTCGACTAGTCTCCGTCAGAGGATCCTAAGCCTACAAAAACACTCTCATCTTCCCAGCACACATCCTCACTGCCTCACATCAAGCCAAGGTAGCTACTACAACTACAACCTCGTATCATTCCCGGGATGTCATAAATACACCAATTACATTAATTCACAGTCTTTTTAGGAAGCAGACACCCATTACTGCCCGCGTGAACATTGCGTCCCATTGTTTCAAACTGTCCAAACGAAGATAAAACTGTTCACAAGAGTTTCACCAGCCTGACAAGTTTCATTTCATTTCACGACATTGCTCGGACTCACGATTCACGAATACAAATGGCTGTTTACGCTATTTCACGTGTATGCTGTACTAAAATACGAAAAAGGTTGGTTCATAATTTTCTAAATGTGATGTAATGATTGTTCTGCTGAAATGGAGAATACAAAGATACCGGTGACCCCCCCCCCCCCCCCTCCACCCGCCAACCGGTGAGGCCAGATTACGCTCTACTTTACCGGCTTCTATAAGCTGAGTTCCAGAATTCATCTCACAAGGCTTAGTAATCTCGGATCATACAAGGGCCACTAATGGAATTTGTTTTGCTTCGTAACTGAAGGGATATCTAATAGAATTGAACTATTACCTAACGATTGATTCTGGAACATCTAAGAAGCAATCCAGTATGAATATTGGAACACTTGGATTACTGTTTGCTGAGTGAGATTAGTAATCCGATGAATTCTGGAACGCAGCTATGCTCGCGGCCACATATTATCAGCAAACATTGCAGGATGTTCTTGTGGAATTTCACCTTGAATACGATAACAGGTCGTCAAGTTTTATTGAGGAAACCACTAAATACGACGAAAATAAAAATGTAACATGTATTTTGAATCGAATTATTAGTTAAATTTCTAAGTGGCGACGCCGGCACATATGCAGGCTACCTCCCTGGCTGTCTCTTCCTGCATAAGCCCTCAAGCCCGCACCACTTGATGGAGCTTTTTGCCTACACACAAAGCCATAGAACAGTATGGCAAAACAACGAATTTCAAAAGAAAGCGATTTGGGGCCATCAATTTCCAACCATAATTATCTAAGAAACTTCCTTTAGGGCTGGACTCAAGGCCGGTTCCAACGAAAGACGGAATAATGTGGCTCCTAGGACTCGGCCACTTATTTCTCAATCAACATCAAAAAACAATCATGAACGGCGGAAAACGTAATAATTATTGTGATGAGATGAGACAATGCACAAACGTCGACCAGACATCAGTCATAACTTCATAAGACACCGCCTTGCATTCACCTGTGCGACAAGAGAAACATAGAGGGCAGAGATCCTCTAGAAGCACCGCCTTGCATTGCACCTTGCAACAAGAGAAACATCACAGACACAGCCTTGCGACAAGAGTAACATATAGAAGCACCGCCTTGCATTGCGCCTTGCGACAAGAGAAACATCACAGCCTAGCGACAAGAGAAACATCACAGCCTAGCGACAAGAGAAACATCACAGCCTTGCGACAAGAGTAACATATAGAAGCACCGCCTTGCATTGCGCCTTGCGACAAGAGAAACATCACAGCCTTGCGACAAGAGAAACATATAGAAGCACCGCCTTGCATTGCGCCTTGCGACAAGAGAAACATCACAGCCTTGCGACAAGAGAAACATATAGAAGCACCGCCTTGCATTGCGCCTTGCGACAAGAGAAACATCACAGCCTTGCGACAAGAGAAACATATAGAAGCACCGCCTTGCATTGCGCCTTGCGACAAGAGAAACATATAGAAGCACCGCCTTGCATTGCGCCTTGCGACAAGAGAAACATAGAGGGCAGAGATCCTCTAGAGTCTAGAAGCACCGCCTTGCATTGCGCCTTGCGACAAGAGAAACATATAGAAGCACCGCCTTGCATTGCGCCTTGCGACAAGAGAAACATCACAGCCTTGCGACAAGAGAAACATATAGAAGCACCGCCTTGCATTGCGCCTTGCGACAAGAGAAACATATAGAAGCACCGCCTTGCATTGCGCCTTGCGACAAGAGAAACATCACAGCCTTGCGACAAGAGAAACATATAGAAGCACCGCCTTGCATTGCGCCTTGCGACAAGAGAAACATATAGAAGCACCGCCTTGCATTGCGCCTTGCGACAAGAGAAACATAGAGGGCAGAGATCCTCTAGAGTCTAGAAGCACCGCCTTGCATTGCGCCTTGCGACAAGAGAAACATATAGAAGCACCGCCTTGCATTGCGCCTTGCGACAAGAGTAACATCACAGCCTTGCGACAAGAGAAACATATAGAAGCACCGCCTTGCATTGCGCCTTGCGACAAGAGAAACATCACAGCCTTGCGACAAGAGAAACATATAGAAGCTTTGCCTTGCATTGCGCCTGTGCGACAAGAGAAACATCACAGCCTTGCGACAAGAGAAACATATAGAAGCACCGCCTTGCATTGCGCCTTGCGACAAGAGAAACATATAGAAGCACCGCCTTGCATTGCGCCCTGCGACAAGAGAAACATATAGAAGCACCGCCTTGCATTGCACCTTGCAACAAGAGAAACATCACAGCCTTGCGACAAGAGTAACATATAGAAGCACCGCCTTGCATTGCGCCTTGCGACAAGAGAAACATATAGAAGCACCGCCTTGCATTGCGCCCTGCGACAAGAGAAACATATAGAAGCACCGCCTTGCATTGCACCTTGCAACAAGAGAAACATCACAGCCTTGCGACAAGAGTAACATATAGAAGCACCGCCTTGCATTGCGCCTTGCGACAAGAGAAACATATAGAAGCACCGCCTTGCATTGCGCCTTGCGACAAGAGTAACATATAGAAGCACCGCCTTGCATTGCGCCTTGCGACAAGAGAAACATATAGAAGCACCGCCTTGCATTGCGCCTGCGACAAGAGAAACATCACATCCTTGCGACAAGAGACATATAGAGGGCAGAGATCCTCTAGAGTCTAGAAGCACCGCCTTGCATTGCGCCTTGCGACAAGAGAAACATATAGAAGCACCGCCTTGCATTGCGCCTTGCGACAAGAGTAACATCATAGAGGGCAGAGATCCTCTAAAGTCTAGAAGCACCGCCTTGCATTGCGCCTGCGACAAGAGAAACATCACAGCCTTGCGACAAGAGAAACATATAGAAGCACCGCCTTGCATTGCGCCCTGCGACAAGAGAAACATATAGAAGCACCGCCTTGCATTGCGCCCTGCGACAAGAGAAACATAGAGGGCAGAGATCCTCTAGAAGCACCACCTTGCATTGCACCTTGCGACAAGAGTAACGTATCATAGAGGGCAGTGTTCGTTCATTTAATGCCCGGTGCCAAAACATGCCATGATGCCGATGCCAAAACATTGCAAAATCGATAGTATTTTGCTTTGCTAGCATAAAACAGAAAAAATGCATCATGTTGCTGCCTAATCACTACAATTAGCCTATATAAGTCACTAATTGATAAAAAAAAAAAAAAGTCATTGATAAATGCAATTAGCGACGGGCAAAAAATATAATTCTCTTTAAAGTTGAGTATGGTGTCATCAGCTTTAAAATTTGGTTATGAGAAAGAGACGAACACGTAAAGCCCGGTTCCCATGTCTTTTGCCGCGCGGCAAGATGAAACGCGGTGACCAATCACAGCGTCTTCCGTCGCGATGCTGCCGCGCGGCAACAGTTGAGCTAAAGTTCTGATTGGTCACCGCACATCGTCTTGCCGCGCCGCAAGATATACATGGGAACCGAGTTTTCCTCTCCGCGTTAATCACAAAATGGACTCTCTGTCTGCATTAGCGCGTCATTGTTTCAGCTGGCGTAATAACGTCCCATAGTGCAACGCGACAGCGAACAGAAAGAGGGAGCATATTTCAACTGAATATCGACCGTTATGTCAGCGAGCTCGTAGATTTGATTACAGATCCACGTGGTCTACTTCGAGACGCTGATTGTTAATTATTGTCGTAGGGAATAAAAGGGAGATTACGTTGGCCGAGTCTGTGGCGAAGCTGGACGGTTCGGACAGAGTTTATTGAATTAAGAGGCGACTGTATTACATGTGCGCTAATAAATGTCAGCCAATGTTTCACGAGACATATTTAGCATCCAGTATTCGGCCGCCATTTCAGTAAATTAAGAGGAGAGCAGACACCAATAATGATCGACTCTAATCCACTCCACATCCCATGTGGAGACAGAATAATGTTCACTGATAAATTAAGTAAGTAAGTAAGTAAGTAAGTATTTCTTTATTTTCATGTTAACATGTATGAATACAGGGTTACAAGAAAAAAGGCGAGGTTCAAAAAATACATTTTTGTTCTTCCACCCTACCATAATATCTTAACATATTTTAAATTTATATATGAACAGTTGACAGACTCTCGTCAGGTGAGATAAGACGCCCGTTTTAGGGAAACGTTTACACTTGAGTGGTAGGTAGAGAACTCAGAAACTCTTCCAAGTTGTAGAAGGGATTTGCAAGGAGGTACTTTTTGAATTCATGTTTTAATGATGTTGGGGGCAAGCCTGTGTTCATAAATGATGATACTTTGTTGAAGATTTTCCTTCCCATATAGTATAGGTGTGTTTCTAAATTTTTTGTTCTGTGTGTGGGGTATTGTAGTAATTCTTTGTTTATTGTGTTGTGTGCGTGATGTATTTCGTTTGTGAATATTTTTGGGTTGGATTTTACAAAACATAAGGATTTATACAGGTAGGTATTAGTTACTGTCATGATAGAAAGCTCCTTGAATTTTGCTCGGCAGCTGTCCCTTCTTCTTCGTCCCTACATTCGTCCCGACATTCGTCCCTACATTGCGAAACCTGCAATGCTTTCAATTCATAGGTTTGCACGTACGTAACATCTGTGCGCGTGGCGGCCACATTTGTGATCAAACTTTGACGTTGTCATGGAGAAACAATTGAAGGCTGTTGTGGTAGAGCACCTATAAATTCTTAGTTTTTTTAAATCCAGTCTGTTTTTTTTTATATAAAATTGGTAGTTGTGGTAATTTTTTATGTTTGTATTATGTTTAATTTTAAATTCTAACTCGGGCTTATTTATCAAATTTGAATAGTATTTGCCAATGATCTAGGATTGGTCCTCATCAATTGTGTCGCAATCATGGCCGCTGTGACGTCACGTGGGAACTATAAATACTGATCAATGTCAACAAATTTTCTTCTTGAAATAAAATTTGTCTCTTCCCAACCTAACGTAAAAGTGGATTGCAGAGTAGTTAATTTTGTTACAGCTACGTAATATTTCATTACACACAAACCAGGTTGGAGAAGAACTTTCGTCACAACCCAAATTGGTGGTGGATTAATTTATATGTTCTGTGCATCCCCTAATAGTGATGCATAGTCTGCACGCCCCTAGTGGACTTTTCATGGGCCTAACTTTCATTTACTTGCTTTATTCTATGGAGTTTGTTCTTCTTATGGAAAATAGCATGAAATAAAACAATTCCCTAGCAACAAATCCAATACTTAGGGCGTATCTCAATTCGAATATTTGGTCTGCTTCGCCTACACAACAATTACCAATGGTTGTATTGATTGTTACTAATTGTTAGGTTAGTTTGCTACGCTAGTCGACTAGCGAAAAACATCGATTTGAGACGCAGCCTTAATTTGACACTTGGCCCTAAAACAATAGTTTGGGAATGTGATTTTAAACTGTTAAACATTCGAGATGATCTATATTTCCAAATAATTAATGATCCCCGCAGTATCATGACTCATGATCATGACTGTATCATGGCGTGACATCAAAGATGTACGACTCTCAGTCGATGTCTGCATTATATAGAGACGCAACGCCCAAGGCCCAAACGTCGCACGACAAAGAACGATCAACTCTTTCATCTTCTCGCGAAATGAATGTCGTGTGTCGAATATATGCAGCTATATATCAGTCGAGTGTTTGACTATTGTGTAGAGATGTATTGTGTAGACCAGGCCAGGACCGCGGCACCTCTACTCTGCGTAACAC
The DNA here is from genome assembly GCA_945910005.1 of Isoperla grammatica. NCBI lineage: Eukaryota > Metazoa > Arthropoda > Insecta > Plecoptera > Perlodidae > Isoperla > Isoperla grammatica. The sequence goes on from OX246738.1 coordinate 93,574,362, forward strand.
AGTTGCGTGCGGGAACACAGCCGTATTATTATACACGGACCTTCAACGAACGAGAAATATCTGTTCAACCAAAAGACTTTCACACGAAACCGATCAATATTATTGAACTTTTACAACTTGCAGTCGAGATAACCATGTGATATCTTCATGGTGACTAATTTGGTTGTTCTTTAAAAAAAAGGGGCACTAATTGGCTATTATTGTAGACTATTCAATTCGTGAAATAAAAACTACGGAAGCTCGATGGTTATATGTATTGGACAGTATAAAGAGAGGGTAGGTATTCACACCAAGTACGTATGGGCGGGTATTGAGGGGATGTGGGAGCGGGTACGCTAGTATCAGATTGATTAGGGGCGGGTTCTTACGCCAAGTACGTCTAGGCGGGTAGACGAGGGTATGTGGTAGGGGGTACGCTAGTATCAGATGGATTAGGGTGCGGGTTCTCACGCCTTGTACATCTAGGCGGGTAGTTGAGGGTATGTAGGAGCGGGTACGCCGTATCGGGGCGGGTACTGATGGTACGTGGGGGCGGGTACGCTGTATGGATGGTGTGCGGGTACTCACGCCAAGTACATCTAGGCGGGTAGACGAGGGTATGTAGGAACGGGTACGCCGTATCGGGGCGGGTACTGATGGTACGTGGGGGCGGGTACGCTGTATGTATGGTGTGCGGGTACTCACGGCGTCGCAGGTCATGGACGAGGGCAGCGTCCTCACGGACCCGCGCCCCAGCGCCTCCCGCTTCCTCTGCGCAGAGAAGAGCCTCAGTTCCTTGCGCTCCTCGTCGGACAGACTGTGACAGTAGCGCACCTCGTTGTCGTGGGGAGGAAGTTGCTGGAGCAGCTGACGCACTCGGTATCGCTCCCCCACTGAGTTCACGTAGGGCACCTTGTCCTCGGGCAGCACGGAGAAGTACACGTGCACCTAGAACCACACATACACGACATAAGTACACGTGCACCTAGAACATACATACACGACATAAGAACACGTGCACCTAGAACCATACATACACGACATAAGTTCACGTGCACCTAGAACCACACATACACGACATGAGTACACGTGCACCTAGAACCACACATACACGACATGAGTACACGTGCACCTAGAACCATACATACACGACATGAGTACACGTGCACCTAGAACCATACATACACGACATAAGTACACGTGCACCTAGAACCATACATACACGACATAAGTACACGTGCACCTAGAACCATACATACACGACATAAGTACACGTGCACCTAGAACCACACATACACGACATAAGTACACGTGCACCTAGAACCACACATACACGACATAAGTACACGCGAACCTAGAACCACACATACACGACATAAGTACACGCGTGCACCTAGAACCATACATACACGACATAAGTACACGTGCACCTAGAACCATACATACACGACATAAGTACACGTGCACCTAGAACCATACATACACGACATAAGTACACGTGCACCTAGAACCATACATACACGACATAAGTACACGTGCACCTAGAACCATACATACACGACATAAGTACACGTAGGACCACATACGACATAAGTACACGTGCACCTAGAACCACACATACACGACATAAGTACACGTGCACCTAGAACCATACATACACGACATAAGTACACGTGCACCTAGAACCATACATACACGACATAAGTACACGTGCACCTAGAACCATACATACACGACATAAGTACACGTGAACCTAGAACCATACATACACGACATAAGTACACGTGAACCTAGAACCACACATACACGACATAAGTACACGTGAACCTAGATCCACACATACACGACATAAGTACACGTGCACCTAGAACCATACATACACGACATAAGTACACGTGAACCTAGAACCATACATACACGACATAAGTACACGTGAACCTAGAACCTTACATACACGACATAAGTACACGACACGTAGGACCACATACGACATAAGTACACGTGAACCTAGAACCTTACATACACTGTAACTAAAATAGTCACATGCACCTAGATTACAACGCTCTATATATTATACACGTACAAGTGCTATCACAAACTACTCGGTAGATATACGTATTCTCTGACGTCAGCTGAATAGTTTCCGAGCCCAATAGAATTTACATCCCCCCCCCCCCCCCCCCACCACTTATACCAAACAAACGTTTTTATTCTAAATATATTTGCAGTGTTTGTAAGACGCTGTCAGACGGGAAGTGTTATCAGGACGCATTAGCAGGAGTGGTGTCCGAATGTGGTTTGTAGCTATTGCGTCTCTACCCCTAACGCAAGTTTTGTTTTGGTTACCCGATACGGTTGATGACGTCATCAACGAGAGACAATACCTACTTGCTAATCCGAGCACCGGACGTTGACTCCGCGCAACAAGTAGGCTTCCCCCCGTCCCCACCTGGCCATTACCACCCCCGCCCCGGACACTTGTTGAGAACGGACGGTCCGCGGGAGAGGAACGCCCCCCTACTCCCCCCCCCCCCCCTGTTTACGGCCGGCCGGTCCCTGGAGGTGAATCGTTCACAACGGGAACGATGAAAAACTATCGAGGGCGGAGAAGCGTTCGTGACCCTTGAAAACATTTAAAACCTTGAAAAAGTTTCTCGAGTTTACACAAGCGCGAAATAAGTTACCCGGCTCTAGCTAAAGCGTTTCTCAAGTATGAAGAAGAATACACTCGTTTTCGGAGATTTATAGAAGAGATTCAAGAAAATCAAGCGACTGTGCTTTGCATTGTCGTGAATCCCTCGGGCCTCGTCCACATTCATAGATGGGGGGTCAGGGTATATTCAGACCGAGCCGCGTAACAAAAACGCAAAATGGCCGGACTGCTGTGATTGGCTATATACGTGTGTGTCGAGCATTATGATGTTTTCGGCGGCCAAACAGCTTACAGAGTGAGTCAGTTGACACCAAAGATGTTGGAAGGAAGATAACACAAGTCTTGTCGTGCTGATTTAGTGAGTTGTTTCAGGACCCATATTTGGCAAGTTCTCTGGGCCAGTGGTCAAACGATTCTCCTCGTAAATTGCACAGGTTGTTAGGTGTGATCAGCGCAGGCTACGCATAAATAATATGAGAATGAATCGCTTATTTCTTGACTACCGTTTAAAATCAAAATGTTGGATGAAATTAAATTCTTCAAAACGAAATGAAATCAGACAATATTACACTGATAAACATTGCATGTGTAACGTTTCATTATTCGTTTCCACATATCCCACCCCCCCTTCTCTGTCTCACCGTCTCGATTATCGTTGCAAAAATATGAGGCCTAAAGCCAAATATAATTACCATCATCAGTTGTTACACTTTCTAAAACACTGTCACCTATAATTCTAGATTTTTTGTGTGTGTCAACTCAAAACTCTGTTATATATTATAAACACGTAATCAAGTCAATCCGATAAGGTATCTGTGAACGCGGTGACGGCAAATCGTTTGATCTCCGGATGTCAACGCACACAGATCGAACACGTGCGCTATATCGATAAATCGAAGACGTGTGATATATCGATAGATCGAAGTAGTGCACATCGTGTCCGCGGGGCGCGTGCTGAAACGTAGACAGGTGTCTGAGAACCTGTTTACCGTATGAGCATGCGACACTCCGGGTACCGTACAATATGACGTCAATCGCCACTTTGTTTACACGCAAGCTGGCTTATTACATGGCCGACAAACAAGGACACCTTGCCCCGCCTGCGCCCGGGGGAGAACAGGTCCAGGATAGCTCTGCCCGTCGTACGATGATTGTCATCGTCATGTAAAGGAGAGGGAACACACGAAGAACGGTCTAAACACATATGTTGTAGTGTTGCTTATGAATTGTATACTGTTATTGAGTTTTTTTTAAACCTTCAAAACTGTAGGCCTAGGCCTACCTAATAAATTTATAAACGCTTTAATACTAACAACTAGCGATGGGAAAAATATCGATTTTCGATATTGGAAAATATTTACGTTATAGATATTAATCGAAATATCGAAAGTATCGAAATTTGAGAATTAATCAGACCATTTGTAACCAGACTAACGCTGAGAACTTGAGAATTAAGTCTACAAAAAATTGTTCTTACAAATATTTTTAAAAAATAACACATTTGTTAATGGAATTTTTAATTTTTGCTTACATCCAACTTAAGATTTTTTATTTTTATTTTTTTTATCGATATTATCTACCGATAGCGATAATTGTCCTTCGATTATCGATACCCATATTTGGAATCGATGCCCATCTCTACTAACAACAACAGAATCCTTCCGAGGCCAAATTGTGTTTTTATCAAGTCCAAGAGTTTTTGAATCTCATCCGCGATAAGACGCCGATCTTTACAATAATAGCCACCAAATGCGTCTGGAAAAGACCCTCTCAGCAAAGATTACTGCTCTCAGGTTGAAATCCTGGGTGCGCCACCGGATTATAATACCATATTATTATAAATACTTTTTGTATATACATCTATCACATTCCTAATGATGTTCGAACACTCCCCTTCATTTTGCAGCAGGTTCTGCACACATTATTAAAACACAAAAATGAACAGCTTTTTATTTATCTAACGTTGGATATCCGAGCACGGGAGTTTTCCCGTGTACGCTACTTTAAAGGTAAGCTTAAAAATAAAGGCTTTATTTGAGAAAAAAAAGAGAGTGAGAGGGAGAGAAACATTTGAAACGGGACAAATATAAAAGAAGTGAGTTTCCCTTTTATTTCCCCCATTCGGATCGCGCTTTTGATCCCAGATTAACTTCGTTCGAGGGCCGCACAAGAGTGATTGGGGGGGGGGGGGGGGTCCGGGTCCACCCAGCCCCCGCCTGAGGTCGGATACCTTCGCCCAATTTAAATTCCGCGTTCACGCAGTTTTCAGTGGGCGGCCGCGACCGACCGCTGTAATGAGAGTAGTTTCCTATAGCTATCGACACCCAATATGGCGGCTAAACACAATCTGTATCCCCTCGCACGATCACCTGATCTCATGCACGTAGAGATCGACCGGGCACGTGATCTGTGCACGTGATCTGTGCACGTGACTCTCGGTCGCGTCGAGATTGATTCTATATCGCGAGTCCGAGACCTGATATGTTTTATTCATCTGGCTTTTCAACAATATGGATCAAAACTTGCTTTTCTTTGTGAGCCGGGATGGACACGACGGTTATATTGAGGGAAAACTCATTTAAAAATGCATGAGTCCATTCGTACGCCCGCTAGGTAGAAGCGATTGAGCCGCATTCAAGGTACGAGATTTTGCTACAATAAGGGAAATATACTTTCATAAGGGGAAAATTGGCAACCATGGACCGTAGCTACAATATTACCATCACATGGACGCCCGGCTCGGGTAATACGTTGTAAATCAATTTGTGTCCGGCTTTGGTTTTCTCGTGGTTCGCACGCACGCAAGACACTACGTGGAGACCGAGGCTAGAATCAGTGGCGGCTCGTGAAATATTTAGTGGGGGTGCTGCAGCTCCGCAGTTCCTAGCACGAGCCGCCACTGCAGTAGGACTCAATGGATTTCAGCAGTGTTCTGACTAGATTATTTATTTTGTATCTAGATGAAGATTCCCCAAAAAGTGATCTAGATAAGATAAAAGATAAAGTTTTAAAATGTATCGAGATAAAAGATAAAAATAATTGCTTTAGTTTTGTTTAGATAAAAGCTAATGATTGTAGTGTAGACTCAGAGAGACTTGTTTATGAAAAAACAATTGTTTCTTCCCTGTCAACTGTAATATCGTAAATCGTAATATGTTACAGACTTGGCAGTAGGCCTATGCACATTATGTCACAGCACAATACATGCACCATGTTACAGGCCTACAGGAGGGAAAATTTAACACATGGCTTGTGATTATTGGTTTGGCAAAATCAATTTGAATTGTGTTACTCCTACTATTGTTAATTATCTCATTATTTTATCTGAATGCTTAAAAAGGTAAGATACACTATATTGTATTTAGATATGAGATAAATATATAACACACACTTATCTAGATACAATAAAAGATAACAATATTATCTAGATAAGTCACAACAGTGGATTTCAGTGATGTCCACGCGGGTAAACGAGTGCATGGGGCATCCACAGTGTTTGTTTGAAAAGCTCTTGACAAAGATTGCAAAGAGCTTAGATATTGAATCAATGGATGCTCACGACACGAGCACTCTCAGTGATTATAGCTATACACGAAAAGGAGGCGGATTATCATTAGTGAGCTTGTGTTTCTACACACGGCTTCACAGCACATGACAATAATATGTACGAACAATTGACGTCGACGCAGTTTTGCAATATTCGACGCTGCAAATGCTAGCGCTGGCTCGAGAACTTTTTTCCGAGGTTCCTCTATAATAGATGAGTTCACTGGCTCTAGTTAGTATACAATATACAACATGGCATAAGGCATGCATGGTTCGGCGGGAATTTAATACAGCGAAAGTTGGACTTTGGAGAAGTACAAATTGGACTGAGTGTCCCAATTGTTGCCAAATAGGCCCAATGCGTGGAATAATTCATCATATTATCTCATTTGATTACCCTGAACCAACAAATCAAGGTAAATTGAAAATTAAATGGGAATTTTGATTCTATTAACTACAAAATAATAAATATAGATTGTGGTTGCCATGAATAACTAAAGAAGTGCCGACATTAGAAAAAGGAAAGTCAACAGGTCAGGAAGCTATACATCGTGACGTCATTAGAAGCCATGATATCCGATAAGCTACAGTTGGTTCAGGCTTGAGACAGAAGTTGGATGAAAGGCCACAGGTCTATTGATACCCCCGAACCTGTGGTTCAGATGTTTTTAAAGGTATAAAGTTCTATCAGCCTTGGAAACCACAGTAGAAGAATGAAGTCTGACCCTATTGTACCCGCTAGAAGCGGTCATAAAAAGAAGGTTTACAGAAATCTCGAAAACATTCGAAGTCGAAGTGCGGTCAAGTACAGAGCACTGAGATGTTACAACGGTGAGGGTCACTGTTCTATAGATGCCGATTGAGGGGGTTGAAAGAGCCATGGGTCGAGAGGGAACATCAGATCGAGGCTCCATTTATCTACTATGATTTCCAAGGCTGATTCCACTGTAGACAAATAATTCCAGCAGGGCCAATAGTCCTCGAATCAATTAATTCGCCTTCTTTCTCAAACCTAGCCCGAGTTTGAGTGTAAGTGTTTCAACATTATATTCACAAAAAGTGCACACGTTCTCTACTTTAAAAATAATATTATAGTACCTCTATACGTTTACAGTATATTGACTACAAACACGAAGACAACATTCCTACGACTATTGAGAAATGGTGTAAAATGCAAATTATTGTTTGGAATGTCCCGGGTTTTTTCTATACGATTTACTATTCGCACGCATACAAGAGACGTTCAGAATCTATAAGCAACCTATACAGAATAAACCTATATGACTGGTCAAAGTTACACCGTCCTTTCGGATAGGACGTAAAGCCGATGGTCCACTTGGTACTTTTCGACAAGAGGAGGCTACGTGCCGGTGTCATGGAATATCTTTACCAAGGCTCAGCTTTACCCTTTAGTAATACAGGACCAGCAAACGTTTACTAAAGAGTAAACCGGTTCCAGTCAACTGCTGTAACCATATTACCAGCACCGGAATAATTTTACCTATATTTTAACATTGTACAGATCAACAAAGAAATATTATTACTACACTTAGTAATAGTATAGGGGGGTCCAAAATGCAAGATAACAAAATAGTAATAGGGTGCTAGCCCCATAATACTATAGTATTAACATTAAACAGTATGTTAATAAAAACAAGTATCCATTTTATTATCACCTGATAATGGTACAGGGTGGTTCAAAAGGCCAAAAAGTAATAGGAAGCTAGCACCATAATACTTCAATGCTGATATTAAAGGAGTATATTGATAAAAACAATAATTGACCTCATTATCACCTGTTAAGGTACACGGTGGTTCAAAAGGCCAAATAGTAATAGGGTGCTAGCCCCATAATACTAGTGTTGATATTAAAGAAGTGTGTTAAAAAAACATACATTTAACTCATTATCACCTGTTTAGGTTACACCGTTACAGGGTGGTTTAAAGAGCCAAACAGTAATAGGGTGCTAGCCCCATAATACTACAGTGTTGATATTAAAGAAGTATGTTAATAAGAACAATCATTTAACTCATTATCACCTGATAAGGTACAGGGTGGTACAAAAGGCTAAATAGTAATAGGGTGCTAGTCCCATAATACTACAGTGTTGATATTAAAGAAGTTTGTTAATAAGAACAAACATTTAACTCATTATCACCAGATAAGGTACAGGGTGGTTCAAAAGGCCGAATAGTAATAGGGTGCTAGCCCCATAATACTACACTGTTGATATTAAAGAAGTTTGTTAATAAAAACAAACATTTAACTCATTATCACCAGATAAGGTACAGGGTGGTTCAAAAGGCCGAATAGTAATAGGGTGCTAGCCCCATAATACTACACTGTTGATATTAAAGAAGTATGTTAATAAGAACAATCATTTAACTCATTATCACCTGATAAGGTACAGGATGGTACAAAAGGCTAAATAGTAATATGGTGCTAGCCCCATAATACTACAGTGTTGATATTAAAGAAGTGTGTTTACAAAAACATACATTTAACTCATTATCGCCTAATAACGCTACAGGGTGGTTCAAAAGGCCAAATAGTAATAGGGTTCTAGCCCCATAACACTACAGTGTTGATATTAAAGAAGTGTGTTAGTAAAAACATGCATTAAACTCATTGTCACCTGATAAGGGTACAGGGTGGTTCAAAACGGAAAAAAGAAAAAGATAACTTGCCCCATAATACTACAGTATTAAACAATAAATACATTCAACTCATTATCACCTGATAAGGTACCGGGTGGTTCAAAAGGCCAAATAGTAATAATGTGCTAGCCCCATAATACTAAAGTGTTGATATTAAAGAAGTATGTTAATAAAAATAATCATTAAACTCATAATCGACTGATAACGGTACAGGGTAGTTCAGAAGACCAAATAGTACTAGGGTGCTAGCACCATAATACTACTATAGTGAACATTAGACATTATGTAATGAACATTAATTTTTCAAAGTATCACCTGATTAGGTACAGGGTGGTCCAAAATGCCAAATAGTAATAGGGTGCTAGCCCCATAATACTACTATAGTGAACATTAGACAGTATGTCATGAACATACATTTTTCAAAGTATCACCTGATTAGTTACAGAGTGGTCTAAAAGGCCAAATAGAAATACGGTTCTAGCCCCATAATACTACTATAGTGAATATTAGACAGTATGTCATGAACATTCATTTTTAAAGTATCACCTGATTAGGTACAGGGTGGTCCAAAATGCCAAATAGGAATAGGGTGCTAGCCCCATAATACTACTATAGTGAACATAAGACAGTATGTCATGAACATTTATTTTTCAAAGTATCACCTGATTAGGTACAGGGTGGTCCAAAATGCCCAATAGTAATAGGGTGATAGCCCCATAATACTACTATAGCGAACATTAGACAGTATGTCATGAACATTCATTTTTCAAAGTATCACCTGATTAGTTACAGGGTGGTCTAAAAGGCCAAATAGTAATACGGTTCTAGCCCCATAATACTACTATGGTGAACATTAGACAGTATATCATGAACATACATTTTTCAAAGTATCGCCTGATAAGGTACAGGGTGGTTCAAAAGGCCACAGTAATAGGGTGCTAGCCCCATAATACTTCTATAGTGAACATTAGACAGTATGCGATGAACATACATTTTTCAAAGTATCACCTGATTAGGTACACGGTGGTCCAAAAGACCAAATAGTAGTAGGGTGCTAGCCCCATAATACTACAGTGCTGAACAATAAATACATTCAACTAATTATCACCTGATAAGGTACAAGGTGGTTCAAAGGCCAAATAGTAATAGAGTGCTAGCCCAATAATACTACGAACAATAAATACGTTCAACGTATTATCACCTGATAAGGAACAAGGTGGTTCAAAGGCAAAATAGTAATAGGGTGCTAGCCCCATAATACTACAGTGTGGATATTCAAGAAGTATGCAAATAAAAACAATCTGTTAACTCATTACCACCTGATAAGGTACAGGGTGGTTCAAAAGGTCAAATAGTAATAGGGTGCTAGCCCCCTAATACTACAGTGTAGATATTAAAGAAGTATGTTAATAAATACAATCAATTAACTCATTATCACCTGATAAGGGTACAGGATGGTTCAAAAGGTCAAATAGTAATAGGGTGCTAGCCCAATAATACTACAGTGTTGATAATAAAGAAGTATGTTAATAAAACAAACATTTAACTCATTATCACCTGATAAGAACAGAGGGGTCCAAAAGGTTAACTAGTCATGGGCTGTAAGGTCTATATTACCACAATATTGAACAAAAAACAGGACGTTTATAAAAACATTTTCATTTCATTATAACCTGATAGGGTACAGAGTGGTTCAAAAGGCTTAATAGTTAATAATAACCTGATTACTACGGAGCTTCTATTTTGGGACACCCTATACCATTATTAGGTGATGTGAATTAAGTATGTATCCGTATTCCGTAGTAATAACGATATCTTAATTTCAACCTTATAGTGATATTAGGCTGGCACCGTATTCCTACGTATCATGTATTTTGGGACACCCGTTTACCATTATTTAGTGATGTGAATTAACTGTATTTACGTATTAATTACGATATCTTAATTTAAACCTTGTAGTAATATAAGACCAATACCTGAACGTATATTATCTTTTGGGACACCCTATACTATTATCATGTGATGTGACTTAAGTTTATGTACGTATTAGTTACGATATCTTAGAATCAACCTTATAGTAATATTAGGCCGGCACCTGATTACTACGTATCTTGTCTTTTGGGACACCCTATACCACCATCATGTGATGTAAATTCAGTGTATGTACGTTTTTATTACGATATCTTAATTTAAATGTTTTAGTAATATTAGGCCGGCTCCTGATTACTACGTATTTTGTCTTTTGGTACACCCTATACCATTATCAGGTGATATTAATGAATTGTATCTACGTATTAATTACAATATCGTAATTTAAACCTTATAGTAATATTAGGTCGGCACCTGATTACTACAGAGCTTCTCTTTTGGGACACCCTATACCATTATCAGGTGATATGAATGAATTGTATGTACGTATTAATAACGAAACCTTAATTTAAACCTTATAGTAATATTAGGTCGGCACCTTATTACTACGGAGCTTGTCTTTTGGGACACCCTATACCATTATCAGGTGATATGAATGAATTGTATGTACGTATTAATTACGATATCTTAATTTAAACCTTATGGTTATATTAGGTCGGCACCTGATTACTACGGAGCTTGTCTTTTGGGACACCCTATACCATTATCATGTGGTATGAATGAATTGTGTGTAGGTATTTATTACGATACTTTACTTATAAACTGTTAGTAATATAAGGCCGGCACCTGAATAGTACTTATCTTCTTTTTGGAACACCCTGTACCCTAATCAGGCGATATTGAGTAAACTGTATCTACGTATTTAGTAATAAGGTCATCACTGGATTACTACGGCCGATCTCTTTTCGATCACCCTATACCGTCGATACCTGACAATAGTATTGTTGTTCCGGTGTATTATTACTATCCGTGTGTTTAAAGATAGTTAAAACTATTCTATACATAGTAATACTGTTCCAGCTGCAATTCGGCTTTTAGTAATGTGGGACCAGCACACGTTAACTACTCGGTAATGTCGGGCCGGAAAAGTATTACTACAGTAAACGTATTCCGGTGGTAATACTATTCCGTTACACCGGTACCAGGCTTCCCCTTCTCCTTTCCTCATTATCATTCATCAATCATCACTCAATAGGCTAAAGAGGGCATTGTGCCCTACACTGGCCTTAACTACAATAAAGTAAAGTAAGTATATAATATAGAATAAGCAAATCCCAGCTGTCTTAGCTGCATCTCCGATATGCATTACAAGAATAAACAACCCGATTTCTCGTCACAAACAGCAAGTATTTTTATAAATCATCAAACAATAAATAACCGAAAATGTAGGCCTACATATTGTTTTATTATTTTTCCTAGATTAGTATTTAAAGTGAAGGGATAGGGATATATTTCCCATGCACTTCCTTGCCAACAAAGTATTAATTTATAAAATAAGTCATCAAATAAAGTATTATATTGTTGAACTGCAGCTGAGAAACACGCGAGCAATGTCGTCATACACAAACACTGCTCGACGATATCTCAATTGACGATGACGTCACAACACTGCCACACTCTCAGAATCATTCCAATCTATTCATTCCAAGCGCCCCTCGGTGTTTGTTTGCTCCATCCATGTCGTGTCGTACGACTGTGGAATGTTAAATATTTTCGAATTTCGTTTACTATCTTAACACGCGAAGTAATTAAATATTTGAGTAGAACTTGATTTACATCCTGGAGCTAAAACAAGGTAAATATATAATGAAATATAAGCCCGGTATAAAGAAGAACCGGCCGTGAAAAACAAGTAGTGGGCACTTGGGGGGGTCTGTAACAGTTGGCAAGCCAGTAGGCGGACCCCCCTGACAAGTGAAGTCTTCTGTCTTGCCTGGGTCACATGAGAAGAGGGTCCGCACACTAATAACTAACAATCTCAATATCCACCGTATCCAGAAGACTATATATGGAGATCGTTTTCTTCCTCCTTGGGACGGACATTACCGAAGTAGCGATCCCACGTGGCCGAACGTGTTCAGACAGGCAATGTGGTCCAGTGGCCACTAAGTGCCCCCTTAATGGCCGCCGCCCCCGGAATGTGAGATGGACGCGGCTGATGACGAAGCGCTTTCCACGCCAATTGAAATATGTTTGCTTAGTAGAGACTCTGTGATCTGATTCTAAATGCGATTTAATTGATAAAACGTCTCGGGGAGTGACGTCACAATTACAAATGGCGGCCGCGTGCGATGACGGGGCAGTTTGTGGACGATGTTGGATTCAACGCCCGTGTAGTTAGGCCGCATGGTCTAACGATATTCTTCAGGAATATTATTGTATCATGGGTAGGCCGGAGAAGCGGTCGAGGATGATGAAGGTTTTGGCTATTTCGAACAGAATCTATGTATTTATGAAAATATTTTGTTCTAATACATTATGTAACACAAACTGGGGATCAACGTATGTCCAATGCCTCTTCTACCAACTAACGATTAATCATTTTTTGTCCGTAGAAGTCATGCTAACTGATTAATCAAGATCGAATTAACATTGCGAATACAACCACTACTTGTGTTATAGTTTTAAATTCGGGAATTTAAAGTTATGTTGTGCATCTTGTAGGATTGTCACCAAAACCAATTTAAAAAAAGTACACCAACAAACAATTTGATAATAATTATAACCATTTCGAATAATCACAAAGTGTAGGCATAGATCACCGCTTTAATAAGCTGTTGTGAGAAATCATCCGTCTGGTGGAAAAGTTGATGTCGCATGGTGCAAATAAACATCTTAGTGTAGACGTCATGGCGATAATCACCGATTAATTATCTCTACACGATCATCACGAGTGTAGTGTAGAAGTGGCAAAAACGCAACAACGCCAGAGCACAGAATGCCACAGACTGCTTTGCACAACGTTGTACAGTGTACACGTCAATCGTCTGGCAACTATGGATATTGTAGTGAACAAGAGTTTTCAACTAAACAACTTTCATATATTCCATCCATTTATAGTAGTTTGAATAATTCTGTAAGGTGATAAAAGTTAGTACCATGCAGAATAAAAGGGATATGGCTGATGTTTATGATCCCTAACAATATATCAACAACTATTTTTGAATTTAGATTTGAGTAGCCATTGTATTATTTAAACCTAATGTGGTGGGCAGGTGTGGGTGCTTCGCTGATCTCTAGATGCTTTGTTGGCAGAAGCTTATGCTTCTGGTATGGCCACCCTAGCCGGACAAGTCGAGGAAAAGAAGCCAGACGAAATGCAGTCCACGTCCCTCTCTCCCTTGTTCTCTCCTTTACGTCCTACGTTCCCTTTCATCCAAAAATCCGCCGACGTCATAATATGATCAAAGTTGTCGAGTACGTCGTTAAACAAGAAATAATAATAATAATAATAATAATAATAATAATAATAATAAAATATAATCAAATTGAAAAATACGTTCGAATTATTTAAATCGTTCGGGATATGACCGCGTGTGGGAGGACACAGCTGTTGTTGCTGGTGAAAGTTTTCAGCCAATAGGGTACGCACAACACCGAAACACAACAATGAAACAAATGAAATGAACCGATGGACAAGCAAGCTGTCAAAAAAAAATATGAAGTTCTAAAAAACAAACGTTCAGAACGTTTACACACTTTCAGATAGTTGCTGTCCATTACTGAACATAAATTTTAACTGGCGAGCAGTTACTATCGTTACAACTAATTGTTTCTCCTCATTATTTGCAAAGATATTACTTTGACGGCTTGTTGTTTGTCCACCAGTTCAATTCATTTATTCCATTGTTGTAGTTTGGCTGTTATGTCATATGTGCGTACCCTATAGACCATTTTCAAAATTGATCTAGGACCCTTGGCTAGAGAATCACGGTCCTCTAAATATTCAATGACAACAATGCACAACAAAGAACATTACCACAGTATTTGAAGACTAGTTTTTATTGTTGTGCATTGTTTGTTATCATTGAAGATTTTGGTGAACGTAACTCTATGGCTAATCCACAATAAAAATTAACGGTAGTAACAGTAAGGATTTAACTTTTAACCAATCCTATTGGCTGATGAGCAACAATGGGCTCACCGCCAATATGATTGGTCAAAACCTTTTAACCTTTAACCTTTTAACTTTTAAGCAATCCTATTGGCTGATGACCAATAATGGGCTCTCATCAGCCAATATGATTGCATGGTCAAAACCTTACTGTTACTGTTACTGTTAATTTACATTGTGGATGGGCCTTAAGGGTCCTAGATCGATTTTGAAAATGGTCGGTTGAAAACGAAAATTTTGTATTGATACGCCCATCACTATCCAGGCATCAGCACACTAGGATGACATTCAGTATCAATACTCCTGCTTCGCGGTACATCAACACATTAAACATGGTGTTCTAGTTCTCGGCTATACGACACCATTTCTACTGAGACAACCCATAACAGGCTGGTTACGTGACCAGGTTACCACAATGGCGGCACAGCGCCATCTTGGATGTTTACTTATCTCTTAGGCCGTGTTTTGCCGGCGGATGGTGAGGCGGCAGTGGAATGTCAATATCTCAGTCAAGTGAAATACTAGACGAGTTGAGTCATCCAATATTCCACGGCTGTGGCGGTCCAAAGACATTGGAATACGTCCAAAGACATTGGATTGCTAGTTGTGGCTGTCACCGTATCTGAGGCCCCATCTGGACCACAGTGACCACAAGACCAAGCCCCTAGCATTGACATTAGATACAAACAGAGAAAAGTGGTTGCAAATTTATAGTCCTGGCAAATATGACACATCCTATAAAACACATTTATTGCTCGTAACAATTTCTGCGAAATGATGACTAGGCCAGTAAGCCTACCGATTGTTAAAAAAGTGTATCTCTGAACTGAATGATAAATTAATTTATATGTTCGATTTATTTACAGATTATGACAATACCAAAGTAATCTTATAAACCCATGAAGCAATTACTTAAATTTCCTCTATGACTAGACTCTAAAGGGAAGATGGAGGTCCAGTAAGACATAGTTTAAAAGTGTAGGTATACACAACAATGCGCAACTTAAACGTTTAAACTAACATATTACTTAATGTGTTGGTTGGGTGGGTATACTTATTCATTGAATTAGGAACTAGATTGCATTCAAGCTGCCACAATTGTCAAGAAACTAGCAACATTCAACTATCAACCACTTCTACGGATGCATCTAATGCCCTCATCTAACAGTAGAACTCTGTCTAACTCTACACGATGTAGAGGCAAAACGCGCCTCATTCATCAATTACCCACTCGAGACTCGAACCCACACTATACCATCATACTTTGATCTACCTCTAAGTCGGTCCGGGCGCCCCTCTAATTTAATACGCATGGTGTAATAGTGATGATGATTTTATAATTGGACTAGTTAGAGTAATGATACGGGTCGAGCTATTTGGTCTAGCTGTACTGGAGTCTGAGTGAAGCTCTAGCCGCGGCTGGTCTAGCCCTAGGTGAGCACGCAACGCAATGCAACAGAATATTTGACGTCCTGCGATGAAAGCCAGAGGTGGCACCACTCAAAATCTCGCCCAGTCGTCGTAGCCAGCAGAGAAAAAACAGATAGCTCAAGGAAAAACACATAATTATTTCGTGTTTTCGCTTTTCGTTCACGCAAAGGTAGGAGGGCTTGCTGGTACGATGACTGGCGGCATCTGTGTCTCTATCTCTCTCTCTCTCTCTCTCTCTCTCTCTCTCTCTCTCTCTCCCTCTCGGTTTGTATCTAGAGAAACTATCATCTATGACCTGCTTTTACACCAAACATGGGCGAGGTGGCAAAAACATTAAACGAATGGCTAAGACGAGAATGTGAAAGGATTGAATGATAGAACGTATAATATAGAAATCGACGCGGGATATTTCTGCGTAAAACGTGTGATTGCCGTCACACACAATTACGCGCCTTATTGTATATCTTGTATTCTGTCACGTGACGTATTGTTTCCGGGTAGAAATAGCTTCTCACATCAATTCATAGGTTGCACGTACGTCACATCTTTGCGCGTGGCGACCACATTTGTGATCAAACTTTGACGTTGCCATGGAGAAACAATTGAAGTCTGTTGTGATAGAGCAAAGAAAATCTTAGTTCTTTAAAATTCAGCCTGTTTTTTAAATAAAATCGGTATGTGTGGTAATTTTTTATTTTTGTGTTACTTATATTTACATGTTAAAATCTAAATTAGGCTCATTTATTAAATTTGAATAGTATTTGTCAACGACCTAGTATTGGCCCTCCTCAATTGTGTCGCAATCATGGCCGCTGTGACGTCACGTGGGAACTATGAATAAGTTTATTTTCTAACGGGTTCGTAAAAATAGCTGTATTTCAACAAACAAAGATTATACAAAAATAATAATTGTTCCTTGTTTTACTTTTCTTAGGACGATGATGATGATGATATTTGGGTTTTATGTTACACATTTTTTCAACTAGACTAATCGAGACGACGAGTTGATGAAATATGAAGGATTTGTCTTCTTATTATCATTCTTATTATTATTATTATTATTATTATTAAATATAAGTTTACGAACATAAAAATAGTTTTGTGACTGGCGTGGTTCTTCCATACATAAATCAATATAATATGTGTAAGTGCGACGACCTCATGCTTAGTGCCGGTAACTATGGCGGCCATATTGGTTGTTTTGTTTACATCGTTACGCCGTCTGGCGTCTACAACACATTCTGAAGGTTACACAAAAAAGGTAGACAGGAAAGGTAAAACACACAAAACAATCGACATTAGCGTTACATAGATAACAAAATAACGATTTCTAAATGTAAAAGGGTTACTTTTCTCCAGTATAATACATTGCTGACGTATGGGGGAACACTCATCCACAAGACCTGTGAGTGTCTCTGCTTCAACGGTCAGGAATGCCGGGAGTAATTATCACAGAAGCGCGCCACAATCAGAAGGCCAAGTGACCAACTATCGGAGCCCAGACCTGCCTTGTTAGTTCCGACCAAATTACATATTACAGATTTACATTTTCCACGTACGTTTTTAAATCGAACTGCCCGAAGTAAATCAACCTACCAAGCCCACGAAGTTGACTACTATCGGTCGCAAACATATCGACCCTGAGGAAACCGTTTAAGATTCAAGCCGCTCTACTATACACTGAGAAAATAATCACAATTAAATAATTAGAAGTCGTGATACAAGATAAATCTAAATAAGAACGCTAATCTCATCTGAGATATCTATTTAAATTACTCATTTTCTTGCCGGTAGTAACATCACTACATCATTTTATTTATATGACAACAATCTACCTAAATGTTATTATTATTCGTGGTCTCAAATTTGCTATCCATACCGACATAACAGTTTAAATATAATTTTAGTTTACACTACTAAGCACTAACGGCGTATCTCAAATCACAATTTGGCTGCTAGTTGACTAAAAGACTAACGCAACAATCAGTAACAATAAATTACAACAATTGTTAATTTTCTTATTAGTCGAATAGGCTAGTCGACTGGCGCCAAAATAGAGACTTGAGATAAGCCCTAACATCACTGCAACAATTGGACAAGCTACACAATTGCAAATATAGGAGACACAAAGTTGTGCTAACAATCATCGAGTTTAAAATTGTGACGTCACTTCCAACTTAGTTCCCTTCCTGATCAACTACAAACTTGTTTGATTTTTA